>JAECUM010014969.1:0-71437 GCA_016617855.1 Megalonaias nervosa | reverse complement strand
CATTTGTATAGGTATTTGACATAAAAGAAGGTAATAAATAAATCACGGGTACTTTCTTGTCCATTTCAGCTGACTATACATGTGCCGTAGGATTGCCTTTAGGCTATGGCGATCCCACCGGATTGATTCGATGTTATGGTCCAAGACGGAACGCACAACTTTGTCCTCGTGGTTTTGTCTGCAAGGCTGTGGAATGGACTCGCACGAGGATAGGAATTTGCTGTCCTTATGTCCCTTAATTTACAGTGGACATCATTCACTTGCCAAAAGCGTAAGTTTGACGTTCATGCTATTATTTTTAAAACTTATATTATAACGATAGATTGAGGTCAAGGGTTGATGTTTGACAGTTGTAAATTAAAAGCTGAATACAAAGATATTTATACGCTGTAAGAAGTGGAGGTTGGTGGATAGTTTGTTATTCATTTTGTGCATATCCATAGAAGCATTTATGGTCCAGTGCATCTGTGTAATTGAAACCATTTTGCTACTAATTCTATTCTACATGTACAAACTAAAGAAATAAAATCCTGCGAACTGAGGTTAATCAATGAGAGAGGTTAGTTAATAAATATTGAACATGCTTACCATGTTATCCAAAAAATGACAAAAGGTATTTCCTTTCATAGCCTGTGTAGTCTTGCAATTTAGAAAAACTCATTTCACGTTGTGTAAAATACATGAATGGTCGTGGCATAATAAAATATTGTCTCAAAGGAAGCAAGTGGGCAGACATCCCTGAGTACGTCAAAGATGTGGCTTATCTACAAATAATGGCCTTGAAACAGTCATGAAAATTAATGGGTAATTTATATGAAACCTATTTTTAAACACATATTAAAGTGTCCACTGTCACTAGTCTTTGGTCTAATGTCCATATTCGTGTGACCTCATACCACTGACATTTCAGAAGACATTGCTTTTGTTACGTTTTACTATCTCATACAATTGTTTGGTGGACTCCCAGCTATTTCAAATATTAAAGCTCTGTCACTTTAGTATTTGACAAAATCTACACGTGTCTTAAAGGAAGCAGATGTCGAATCTATGTGTGTATATGTGTTCTTAGATATGTTGCTTAGAAAAGACGGGCGTCCTGTCCACTAGGACAGTCTCAGAATGGACTGTTGCCAAATTGACAAAAAAGTTGTAAAACTTTCCCCAAACAACTTCACACAGCTATTATGGCTCAAATAAAAGTGTGTCATGAAGTGTAAAAGTAACACCGAGTGTCACTGTAAAATATATTCCCATGTTGTTTGTTTAGTTTGGAAAAGGTTAATTACTGACACACATGTCAATCCAGTCAATACCGTTTAGCTTTACAGACAATGAAACTGTCTCAAAGGAAAAATTTATTGCCCGGCTATATACACCTCATCTTCGAAAAACATACATTTATAAATTTTAGGCATACATTTTGTTCTTTTTATGCAGGTAGTTAAAGTTGCTGACTTGAAAGAATGGCTTCAGGAGAAACAAATAATGGTTTAATATCACCGTTTCCATCGATTCACATCTTTCTTTGTCACGACAGTGCATTTTGCTCGTGTTCAAGAGAATTAAAGATGAATAAAGAAATGGAATCTCAATTTTTGTTTGCCTTTTTATTGTCCAGATTAAAGGATTGATACAAATAACATGCAAGTGATCATTGACATTTGTCACATATTAATCGTCTGTTATATTTAGATAATTGTGCGTCGATTGTGGTTGTGTGTTAGTGAGGATGTTGACGTTTAAATAACCACATACATACAATAAAACCAGTGCGACCTGCTTGAAATTAGTTCCTATGCTATGCAGTCTATTAAGAGCTGTCCACATTATGAGTTTCATTTTATTTTACATGGTTTGTGTCCTCTGGTAAATAACGTTGCCTCAAGAGTTTAAGGGTGTTTAAGGAAGAATGGATTCTGTATATACAAGGAGTTTAGTATCACGACAAAACTGAGTGATTTGATTTAACCAAATTTTGTCTTGGAAACTGTATTATCTTCTTAGTTTAATTATTAACGCAACAATAACGCTGCAATATGGTAAAATGTCTTAATGAAAGCACCTTCATAATTACATAAAGTTCAATTTTTAGCATTTTCTGGCATTTGTATTGTTTTTCAACAGTTGCCTGTAAAAAGTAGTCTGCGGCATCAGACTCTTAAAATTGGTCATTGTTAACTTATTTAACTGCTCACACTAACATCGGAACATGCTGTGTTTTTACGTTTAGTTTGAAACTTGATTTTGTACTAGTAGAGGTCAGATTTGAATTCTTTGTTCATTTTATTACATTTCAATTAGGAATAAAAAGGTTTTGTAGTGTCTTGTGTTGACTTCTTTTGCTTTTTCTTTTCTCCAGGGTGAGGTTGGATTCTCAGCCGTTGTAAGAATGCAAGGTACAGACATTTGGTTCCTTTTAAGGCAGTGTGAGTTTCAAGTGTTATCATCTTTCAAATTTTCCCAAACTCCCTGAAAAAAAAGGCCTTACTTGTCTCTTGCAATCGTTGTAAACCTTGATGAAAATCAATTGTAATCAACCCTCCTTGATCCCTTTGCCCCTTAATTTAAGACCAAAGTTCCTATCGACAGGTTGGGACATGGTTAGTGTTTAGAAAACACGTCACTAATGTTGGGACTAGTTGATATAGGATACATTTCAGCATCTATTTATCTAACCATTTTGGAATAATCTTTCGGCTAGTATAGTTAAATTTCCTCACTTGAGTTTTTTCACGCTCAAGCAGCATTCTGCCAGCAGTAAGGACTGATTATCTATCAATCGATTGATCTATTTGACAGCCAGTTTTGCTAACTGGCACTCTATTTAAAAATATATTTATATGAAACATACTAAAGTGTTCTATTTCTCATTGGTTTTAGTAAACAAATTTTCATTTTGAATTGAACTTCATTCAAAGATATAATCTTTTTAAATACAAAATAATAGTGTTCTAATTGTAATAATCTCAGGACTTGTTATTGTAAGAGGTTAATTCAACACCTTAAAGTTTGCACGTATATGCATGTATATATTCATGCACATATAAACTTGAAAAAAATGACTCTTCACTCGTACATCCGGCGGCCGAAGTTACCCCATAGGTGAAACATGCGTGTTCGGCCAAAAAAAAAAAAAAAATGATTAAGTTGAGCATAGACCTGTGGTTGTAGTCGTGTCATAAATAAATCATATAAACCTGATTTGATACTTATATTGATATAAATATTATATATATTTTCCTCGGTAAAATTTCGTCACCTTGATACAGCAGAAAGTCTTTTCTGTGGGTTGACTGTTACTACTGGGGTTTTCCCGAGTTCTTCTTCCGCCAGTTACACTGTTCGTTACGTATAATCAATCTTGCGCATGGAAATGTCGCTAAACCCAAAACAACAAAAGAATAACAATAACAACAACAACATCAGAAAATAGTTCTGCTTTCATTAGTTTCAAAGATTATTCACATTTGTATCATATGAAATTAGCTTCTCGAAATACAACGAACTGAATGAAATGAGATAGTCCGAAATATAAAGAACGTCACAAATAAAATAAAAGTTATGTATACTCGATTAGAGCTGGGAAAATACTTAAGATTTTTTTTATATAAAAGTTGTTACATGCGTCTGATGCTGCAACAAGTGAAAGACCGAGTTTGAAAACGACATCATAGATCAAAGCACAAATAGATTAATAGCAAATAGGTGATGCCTTCGTGCCATTTGATATGCATGTAAAAGAAATGATAGCAGTGCAGTCGTAAACAATCGGGGTAGAATACCTGTGGAAAGAATGCTAACAATGCAGTCGTAAACATTTTGGGTACAATTCTTGTGAAAGGCAGCATAAAATCCTATAAAAGAGATAATCGTTTCATACTGAATGACTGCAACATTTTGTTATCCCATACAAAGATTTGTGGTAACCGAAATCAATAAATCCTCTCAAAGTAGAACTGAGCACAACTTATTCCGCTACAATGATGTTAAGTTATGGAATGAGCAATTCTGTTTATTCACTCTGTCATAAAAAAACCAAGTCACCATTTTCAAATCAAATTCATTTACTGGACATTCTAAATCGGAAATAAGGTCTAGTCTCATACTAAAGATATAGTAAAGAACATGTAAACATCCGGTACACCAGGTTTCTGCAAAGAGGAATACGAATGTTCTGAACTCAGATCCAAGTGAACAGCGTTACCTTCAATTAAAAATCATCTCAAAGTACAAGCTAAAGTCATATACAAGAGTTTGATATGTATTAGGTTGTTTACAAAAAAGATATCAGACAAGTTGATTCCTACCATCAATAATGAACATAGTTCAATCACACAACACAAACTAAATATACATAAGTTATTATAATGGGATCGAGGGTATGTTATGCGCATACTATTAGCAATGATGCTCTATACTTTTCTTTTAGTATGGAAAGAAGTTTAAAACCAACTGACTATCAGGTACTAAACAGATCATTGTCCACTCACTGTATTATTGCCTTCTTCCTCAGAATTTCAGATTTAGCAACAATTGCACCAGCATTGGAAGTCATTGAAAGTTGTAACCATAATTAACTTGGTCTCAGAGAATGATATGATTTGTTCAGAGTCAATTGTGCTCTAAGAAAATGGCAAATAATACATAAATGGAATTGATTTGGGTTAGGGCTACATTACAATAGACAGAATTATCGAAATTTCAGTCAGTGCATCTTTAAAGAACGTCACACTTGATTCTTCTAGAAAGAGCTTAAACGGAGCCTTGATAATGTTCAAAATGATTAGAGAAAGTCATCCGGTATAAAGAAAACCTCCGTTATGATAGCTGGTGTCGCAAATATGGCTTATTGGTACAACATTTTACAGACTCCACGGGTATTATTCGATGAACAACAAAAGCACACAGAGATTAGTAATACTTGTGTTGATAGAAATATTTGTAAACTCTTTTGTTACGTAAACCTCATTACATTATTATCTGTGGAATGTCTAAATCTGGAATAATTGTCCTTGCACTCTGTTTTACAGAGACTCAATTCAAGAGCTTTCGTTCACTCTATACATCGCCGTTATCTGTCCAAGGTGTACAACTTTACTCTCCACATAACATGTTTGCTTGATGACAAAATGTGATGGCGACAGATCATGGGAAAAATTGGATAAATTGTTAGAGTTACTGGATGATGTCTATCAAGTAAGCAGTACATTGTTTATCATTCATGTCTATCGCAACATCAACGAGGGAAATTACTGTAAAAATCTAATCTAAGTAAAGTAACTTTCATCTTTAGACATTTTGAAATATTGGTATGGGTAAAACTTACAAAAATGAATCCTATAATCACAGATTTCAGAGTGCACACACAATTCTTTGTGTGTGTGTGTGTGTGTGTGTGTGTGTGTGTGTGTGTTTGCTCATGCAAGGACAACTAGTTGCTAAAACTGTATTTGAGGAGGACCACGTCATTCCTGAAGAATAAAGGCAGAAACTGTGGCTAGTTTGAAACAAATGTTTGATTTGATTTGAAGAGAATATGTTAACATTTTCAACTATTTTCTAATTTTATTTTACGCAGCTCCTCATTGTGCTATAATCGTAAATCTTTTCTCTGGTAATTTCCTTTTGATTAAATAAACAATCTATGTTAACGCATTTATGCTTGATATTTTCATTTGTAAACTTTGATTCGTCTATATAGGTCTTAGATTAATAAAGTTTCGATCTCAATCCAAAGAATAAAAGGTTTGGAGTGTGGAGCATTAGAAGACAATTTTGTTCTTCATCTCTTGGACCAACAGTTGAAAAAAGCTGGATAACGAGTTATCAATGAATTTATGTCAGCATTTACATGTCCCATACTTCATATTTGTTAAGTTGACGAGTTCATTCAGGTTATCAACACAAACGCTGACATACATAAAGGTCTAGTGTACAATTCAAGTGACATTCAATCGAGAGGTTGGTGTAATAACCTTGTGCTATCGGAACTGCGGAACAAAAAACAAACAAAACTGTTGAACTTATTCAAAAGTTTATGTAATAAAAATTTGGGTTCAATGCAGTTTGCATTTATTTGGTCTGTGCACATTTGCTTTGGATGCGCGATAGGGTTAAACGTACGACAGAGATCGTGAGTAATAAACTTGACATCACAGAGGCTTTTCTCGATTAAAGTGATGCAGAGTATGTCATGGAACATGTGTGATTACTGAAAGGCAGTATTGATTCTAGCAATGAAAGTCAGTTGAATCATGCAAGCGATGTCAGCCCGCTTAAAAGTGAGGATGCCGACTCACTTGGCTTAAATCTCTCTCCAGTGCTTGACTAAGCTAATAGTTAATGAAAATGTCTTAAAATGCACTCCCCGACTAGAACGTTATTATGAAATGTTCTCATAATTTTGTTTTTGATGATCTTGAACCAACTTATGTATTGTGTCCAAATGTTCCATCCTGAGAGTTTCTTTAAAATATAATCAACAAAATACCGACGGAGTCACAAGGAGGAAAGGATCACTAGACATCACATCTTATATTATATAAATTTTATAAATCTCGGATGTCAAAGTAAATTGTGTTATCCCTGAATAATGAATCATATGATTTGATTATAAATGGAGACACATTGGGCGGCTGATAAACAATTAATATATACCTTCCGGTAATTTTTGCAACAAAAGGAGCTTCAGCTGTATAGACACATGCCTTTCCTCTGAACTCAGTTTTAGAGGACGAGTTGAGGCACATATGCAGGGCAAGTTCGAGCCTCGACACAGGTTATTTAGTAAGCTAATGAGACAATACTTCATCATATGTCTCAATAATGTAGGTAGCGGTTTACAGGTAATATGTCCAGCATCCTACTGGCCAATTATCGTCTGCCACAAAGATTGGTTGCCACACATACTGAACAGCCTCGGTTTATTTACCTCATTTACCTATTCAGCAAAGATGTGCTCATAAAAACACTTTTCCGGCTTCGTAGTTGTAACGTAAGGACGTTGTGCCCTAAAATGACCGATGTTATCCACACATCTCAGGACAGCACAAACTGACTGCATTATGCATAAGTTGACATTGACATCATAGCTCTCCTGGAAACAAGATTATCTGATTCAGCCTCAATATGCAGAAGACTGAGACACCATCAACAATATAATATATATGAGCGCATCATCTCACTCCTAAATCAGCTGTAAGAGTCTTCTTTGCAGTTATCAGCGCCTGTGCTCCAAGTTTTTACTCATACCCTGAAGACAAAATTGCTTCAGATGACATCGTCAAGCATGTACCATAAAGTGTTAAGATCTTCGGTCTTGGCGGCTTCAACAAAATAGTCTAATCAGATTACATATTGTGTCGACCAGTGTCGGTATGATTAACAAAAACGGCAACAGTTTTTTTTTAACTAAGCGCTTTGAAGTAGCGTTACTTCACCAAACCGTTAGCGAAGAGCAAACATTCGCACAAGGTGGTAAAGCACCACCAAAACTGGAACCAACTCGACCCAATGTTATTGAAACCCACACCTGTAAAAAGAGGAATCGATATAAAGATTGTCTTGAGACTCACGCAGCCAAAATCAAAATGCTGCCAGTGATAGATGCAAAGACTAGAGAACAAACAGAATTCAAGATGCGTGTTACGATCCTATGGTCACAAACTTATGCAACAGAAAAGAAGCCAAACCAACGAGTTGTATAAAGCTTAACAAAGAGTTTAATTATCAAGTTATAAATGAAAAATGTGAGAGGAACTTACTGTATTATGAAGTAAATTCAAACTATTCCTTATATAAGTCAATGAAAGTCCTAAACAAATAAAAAGTTCCTTATAAATGTCAATACCAGAAAATATACTGGTCCTCCAAGAACAGTGACGTTGTCATGATGGCGTTGCCCAGAATTTCTTCGAATAATTTATAACAGTTCCAGAATAGTATTATATCCCAAATAATGAACACTTTCTATTTCCACTGAACAGTCCAAACAAAGGTTTTTCTCTCGAAACATATTTAAGTACAACATAAAATACGTCTGCAGACTTACAGAATGGACCACAATAAGTGTTCGAAGGAATGATGGAAAACGCCATCATGACAAAGTCACGGTTCTTGTAGGACCAGTACATAAATCAGGAACTTTTCATTTGTTGAGGAATGACTCTAAAAATCGGAATGAATCTGATTGCTTAACCTTCTCCTTATATACACCGTAAATTACGACAGGACTTAGCGATAGACCCCGCATGAGAGCATATACTGTTCATTTTAAGTCGAATTTAAGCATATTTTCGTAACCTAGCACAAACCAATGGGAATCCACAGAATTATTCTCGAAACATCAGTTACTGAGAAACTACGTCATAGGCGCCATTTTAAGATTTTTTTGGTTAATATTATTATTACTAAGTGTCAACACATAAGTAAACGTATATTTATAAATGCTGTGCAATATTATACTCAAGTCACGTAAGCCAGACTTAAATAAAGATATTCTGTACACATTACAGCCAGGAATAAGAATTATAAAAATTAAATAAAATCATGTACCAGAGTTACAAAAGATATAGATATACATAACACAAGAAATATTACGTTTTCAAGTCGGTAAAGAGTGCAGCACAGAAGACATCTGGGCACTGAGCAAATCAGTATTGTGCCCTCATGTACCAGGATTACTGATAGGGAGACGTTCACGCCACGTACAATGCGATCACGTAGTCCCTTGTTATTACTATTATAAATATGTCTGCATTAAGTCACATAATGACAATTTGTTTATCGATCAAGCAGTTGTGTCGCTAAATGGAGCTGTACTTCTGCGAAACTGATATATTCGAGCTAAAGCTTGTCGCGCTGATACATTTAATATATAGGAGATGTACCAGGTTCAAACTGTACTCGAGCTCAAGAAAGCCAGGTATTCCTTGGCAATCAGAAAGGTGACATTAAGACCAAATTGAAGCCAAAGAGTTCACGTTTAGACAGTACATCAAGCTACCACATCACTATGATCTTGTTCTCCTTGGTTGGAAGGAAAGAACGAGTAGTGCTGCATGACAGGTGCAATCTAGCTTCATCACTCTATATAAGAAAAATAGATTCCTCCTACTGCAACATGTCACTCTTCATTACAGGAAGACATTAAGAAATGGTCGACTTAAAAAAAGCTCCAAAACGCGTAGACTGATTGCTAACAGAGATATATTGTGACTTCAGAGTAGAAAAACCAAGAATGGATATCTCCTTATTTCAACTGAAAGGAAAACTATTAGAGCAGCAGAAACACTATAGATTGCTTTTTGCGACCTCACCAAGTCATTCAACACGATCAGCAGGGCAGAACACTTAAATATAGATCGACTGCTTCCCTGAAATTACTGAGGATGAGTCAATAATTTAATTATAATATACTCTGTATGACATACTTTAACGGACTCACGTTGGACTGCTTCGAGAACAAGTGTGACGCGAAACAGTATTCCGAACTAGAATCAAATAATTTTGATATCTTCTTTCCCTTATTTGATAGGTTCTTTCCCTTACACCCAAACCTTGCCAGTTCAATCCGGAAATAGAAGGCACAAGACATGGACAAGACGACAGATATAAAATTATACAATCATTTCTAACATGAGCAAATGATGAGCTGGAAATGCTGCATATTTAGTATATTATTTATTCAACTTAAACACAGTATGATTAGAAATATGAAAAGATTGTTATGTCTATAATAAGTCATTATGAATAATTTCTAAAGATCGTCATAAAAATGTACATACCGGAAGTAAATGAAAAATATTGTCTGAAGTGTCAATTACTAGAAGACCGTCGGTCACCATTACCTAAAAATGTACAACGGTGTTATATTTTTAGCAATTGTTTTATTTGATAGTTCAAAATTCTTCATTTATCAAACGTAAACATGAGGGATTACTATTATTTATTAACATACTGCGGGATTAAGTGGTGAGACTGGTACAAGAAAACTATGTGCAAAATGTTCCTCTCGGTTCTATTAGTATGGAAATCCTTAGTTAAGAACTGGTGAAAGGAAACTAACAAGTCTCCAACTATGACTTTGGACCCTATCTTACATTTCCTTTTGTTAGCTTGGATTCCATGAAATATTAAAATGTAAATAATTAAACACTTGCAAAATCAATCAGTTTTATCTACATAAAGCAACACAGCAGTGTTCATTTCATAATTATGAAATATTATTGACCTTATCTTGTGCAAATAGTTATTGATTAAGAAGCCGAGAAAGGGACTGAAAAGAATGTAGCAGACAGGTTTGGAACAGTACACTTGTAGGCAAGTTCAGAAAAGGAACCCTTGTAACAGACAATTGTTTTTGTCTGTAACTGTGCAGTCGTATTTGCAACAATTCAACAATAACATTCCATTTATTAACTATATTCTATTTCTGCAAACCCGATGAAATATCTTTTGAAATTCATTAAAGGCACATAATAGTTTGTTGTAACTTTTATCACTTATAGATTAACTAATTCATTAACAGAACGCAATGATTTATTTTTTCTCATATCTAAATATCATAAAAAATTAGTCGATTGGAAATATTTGCATGAGTGGTATATATAAGAAACTTTCGCGACTTTGCATCCGGAAAAGTCATAATTAAAACAAAAAGAATGGACCATTACGACCTGAAGCTGTTTTGAGAAGATAATTAAAAATCACAGGACAATTTTTTTATTTTTTTAATATCATTTGTCGATGCGCCTTGTCGTCAGAAACGGGAACACTAAACTAGAATTTTAGTCAAAGTATTACCAGGCCAGTATAATAGAGTACACACAATAAAATGTTTCATAGCAAGCAGGGCCACGTTGTACATGCGTAATATGTTTACAATCCGAAGGTTCTGTAGTTTGGAACTCGACGGAGATTACAAAGTTTGTTTTAATAATGAAAAGGTTTCATTAATAAGCATGTGAAACAATACTGCATTGTGCTGAATTCAAGATGGGTAACATACATATATCATGAGTTAAACATGAACACATTATAGTTAACATCCAACAATGTAAATTCACTAACCCATTGGAATTTTAACTTGTGATGAAATGTTTATGAACTGTATTTCTTATTTCTTATCTAGACTGCTTTTGTTTTGGTAATTTTGATTTTCAGGCCTGAGATCCTTGCAAAGATAGCATCGTCTGCAAAGAGTGAGAGTAAATATTTTATTCCCCAATCTCCCAGACCCCAGCAGTTTGCAATTAATATTTTAATATTTGCGTATTCTATTTCCTAATTTAAAATAGTGTAAACTCCTGACCAAGTAGAATAAGTTATGTCCTACCGTACACCGTAGTACCAATGACTCATGATTTTTGAAAAAATACTTTTATAAAAATCACTGTGTGCTTATGTACAAAAGAATATACCAATTCTATGCACATATAAAAAAATGTCATCATCTCCCTCCCTCTAATACATAAATAAAATGTAAAAAAAAAGAAAAAGGGTACAATAATAAACAAAATGTTGTTACGTGTAGGCTCGTACAAATGTAACAGAAGAAAAGAGTGAAGTCAACAAGCTTTGTATATTTTAACAAAATAATTTATTTCCCTAGAAAACAATGTAAAAATTGGTAAATAGGACTTACGGTTTGTGAATATAATCCAAAATTTAATCCTAAGAATGAAAAACACAAGTCCTATCACTAAATAGTTCTATTAGAATCCAAGTTCGAATCTCGACGACACACAAATATGGAAGGCGATGACGTCAGATGTGGTCCAATGTACGAATATCAACAATTCCTCAATTGAATCTCAGTTTTTGTTTCCGAATAATTCCAGAATAAATTTCCATGAATATCTTTCAGAATTTTTATAAAAAAAGTCAACTTGTTGAGTTTCCAGGAGAATAAATTATTAAATCCAAAAATCAGATGAAAAACAAACAATCTGGCAACAAATAAAAATAACACATTGTTCCTTCAAGATGTTAAAACGACTCTGCCAGAAGAATATTAAGAATGCGTATTTAAACCCCCCAAAACATCATTTCAAGTCTCGCGAGATGGGTCATGTGGTCTCTTACTACAAGAAATCCATCAGGTACGCCAGTGTAGCCCCACTTAAAAACCCATAATTAAATAGCGTAGTTTACACATGGTGATCACGCAAGGAAAGTATGGCTCTGATACTGACCAATCATTTTAACTGCCTGTTTACGTTCTTGCCAGTCCAAGACGAACTAGGTTAACTAAAAATAATTCTCATGTAACACGTTATACGTCCTAGATAAAAAACATTTAGTAAAAGAAAATATCGAATTACTGAAAAAGAATTTCGAATCCGATAAAAATATTCATTACAATAAAATGTAATGAAACAAAAATGGAATAAAAAAATTTCAAAACTAACACACAGGCAATTTAATTACATATACGTAACACTTCCCCCTATAAAGAAAAAAGAAAGATTTATATAATAAAGCTTTCCTTTTTACCATATGTAAATTATACATGCGGTAAACAAAATTACATAAGAAAATTCTTATGAATTATATAAAGTGTATATGAAATAATATTTCTATACACGGGAAAGTGCATCTGCAATCAAATTGTCTTTTCCTTTGCTGTGCCTGATGTTGAGATTATACTCTTGCAAAAACAAACTCCACCTTAATAAGCTTTGATTTTTATTATTCATCTTGTCGATGAAAGTAAGGGGGTGGTGATCACTATACACAACAACCGGAGAAGGAGCTGAGCTAATGTAAACCTCAAAATGTTGTAATGCCAAAATTAAAGCTAAACATTCTTTCTTGATTATTGAGTAATTTCTTTGATGCTTATTTAATTTTTTAGAGAAATAGCACACTGGGTGATCAATACTATTGCTGTCTTCTTGAATCAATACTGCTCCAACCCCAACATCACTTGCATCCACAGACAATTTAAAAGACTGATTGAAATTTGGAGCTGTTAAAACCGGCCCACTTTTGAGTATTGCTTTTAACCTATCGAAAGCTTCCTGACATTTTTCGGTCCAGAGAAACTTGTTTCTCTTACTTAACAAATTTGTCACAGGTTCAGCAATATTGGAAAAATTGGAACAAAACTTTCGATAGTATCCGGCCATACCCAAAAATCGCATTAATACTTTTTACTGACAGGCACAGGAAAATCAGAGATAGCTTTAACCTTAGCATCAATAGGTTTAACTTGACCATGTCCCACAATATGTTCTAGGAAAGTTACACAAGCACGGCAGAACTCACTTTTAGATAAATTGATTGTCAAATTAGCATCAGTGAGTCTTTCAAAGAATTTCCGAATCGTGGCTAGATGTCCTTTCCAGGTGTCGTTGTAGAAGACGACATCATCAATATAAGCATCACAATTATCTAGACCGGAAGTAATCATATTCATCAAGCGTTGAAACGTACTTGGAGAACCCTTCATCCCAAACGACATTACTTTATATTGATAGAGTCCATCTGGAGTCACAAACGCCGAAATTTCTTTCGCTCTTTCCGTAAGTGTAATTTGCCAAAATCCTTTCAGAAGGTCAAATTTGGTGACGTACTTGGCATTTCCAATTATATCAATGCAATCATCGATCCTTGGTAACGGAAATGAGTCTGTTTTTATCACGCTGTTCACCTTCCTATAATCAGTGCACATACGGAAAATTTTATCCGGTTTCGGAACAAGTATGCATGATGAACTCCAATTACTTTTACTGGGCTCTATGAAATCGTTCTCCAGCAAATACTGAATTTCCTTTTTCAAGTACTCGAGTTTGAGAGGGTTCACCCTGTATGGGTGTTGTTTCACAAGTTTTGAATCTACAATTTTAAAGCCATAAAAATTTTTGTTTGTCCTGGTAGGAATATCCGGAAACAAGTGCTCATATTTGAATAATAACTGTTTAAGTTCATTTCCCTCTTGTTGTTGCAAATGTAAAAGTTTCTGGTCTAGATCTTTCATAATTTCCGAATTCCGAAGATTTGTTGCTCCAAGATCAACGGTGTCTAATTGAATTTCTTCACTTAAATCCTCAGTTGGTGAGACAGGTACAACTAAATTAATTGTATAATTTACTTGGCTATCTCTTACAATATACTAGTACTCCATTAATTTATTTAGACCACAGTACTATAATTATAATTTATCTCATTCATTTTCTTCTTTACTTTGTAAGGGCCGTAAAATCTAACTTGAGGAAAATTTTGAAGAATGAGCAAGAGAGAATGAACTCTATTACAGGACTCAAATGTTCTCTCAAGTAAAGTTTTGTGAAACCATAGTTTCACTTTTGACTTGAATTGTGGAGTGCCAAATTCAAGCATAAAATGCTGGAAATGTCCAGACATGAAATTTGACCTTTGACCTGATAGGACAGATTTAAGAAGGCCAAATTGAGTAAAAAGCTTTATCAAAGCTTTTACTATAATATTCCTCAAAGGAATTGCCTCTGGGAATCTTGTTGACGCACACATAATGGTCAACAAATATTGGTTGCCTGACTTGGTCTTAGGCAAGGGACCAACACAATCTACCATAATTCTGCTAAATGGTTCATCAAATGTAGGGATTGGTTGCAGATGAGCCTTAGGTATCTTCTGATGGGTTTTCCTACCATTTGACAAGTATGACAAGATCTACAAAATTTACAAACATCACTTTTGATTTTCGACCAGTAAAAGTGAGTCAAGATCTTGTTATAAGTTTTATTTATCCCTAGATGACCAGCAAGAGGAGTTTCATGGGCCATAGTAAGTATTTCCTGTCTGTAAGATTTTGGAACTACAATCTGATAGTTCACTGACCACTCGTCATTAGCAGGTACCTCGGGAGGTCTCCATTTTCTAATAAGAATTCCATTTTTAATGAAATAACAGACAGGTGCCTCAGATGCTTCAGTTTCACTAATGGCCCTCTGAAACAAACAGGAGATCTCAGGATCTTTTTCTTGTTCGACGACAAGTGATTGTCGTTTATCACCCTGATTAGATAAAAGAGAATGAGTATTTAAAAGAGGATCACTGTGATCAATACCTTTTGATTGATCCAAATTAGAAGTGAAAGTGACCTCATCAAAAGGCTGACCAATACATGTGTCAGCTAAAGGAATATTTTCCTTAAGCAGCAGAGAGGGTGAACAGACCATTTTGCTTGAGACATTATTTATGAAAAAATAAGCCTTCCTACGAAAAGGTAATCTTAAGATCAGTAACGTTAAACCACAACCTCTAACTGGCCATGAGATTTCTCTAGGGTTAGCTTATCTCGTTACTTTATCTCTGACTCTTTGGTTTTTTTATCGTGTGTTTATTTTACGTGTTGGTCACTCAACGTTGGTCGTTCACCCTCTCTGCTGCTTTAAATTAAACAGCCATTATAAATAATATCAATAATGATTGGAGAACCACACTCATCTAGATTAGCTCGAGAGCGACTAGAGGCAATCAAAAAATATTTACCCGTCCGTGATTTAGTTAAACAACAACTACAAGCTCGTCAGGAGTCTCAGGTGGAATTTGTAGAAGGTGCAGAACAATTATTTAAACCGATTGTCGAACCAACAAAGAAAATTGTTACAGTAACTGAGGCAACACAAAGAGCTCTTGAAACATTACCTGTTGATATTGCTGGCCGTATTCAAGCAGCTCAACCACAACCACAACCACAACAACAACCTAAACCAAGAACTAAGATAATAGATAAATTTACGCCTGAAGGTATTGCTGCTATCAGGGATCCAAAAAAATCAATTGATATTGCCGCGTTTGGATATTATGAAAGACAAAAATATGTAAAACCAGAATGTTAAATCTCTAAGCTCTGCCAACTGGATTAGGGATGTATATCGTATCTTTAGTGGTATCCCAGAAATTAGATCTAATTAAGATATTATTAATTTTAATAGATTTGATGAGGATGCACATAAACCTATCGAAAAAGCTAAACAATTTAAATTACAGAAACCAGTAAAAACACTTGAAGAACAAGTTCAACAATTTCCACAATTACTACCACCACTACCATCACCACAACGATCACCACGACTACTACCACAACAATCACCACGATTACTACCACCACTACCACAACAATTTGAATTACTATCACCACAACAACGAGAACAACCATCACCGCAACAAGAACAACAATTTCAAGAAATGATGAAACGATTTCAATCACCACGACAACGACAACCAGTTAGAACAACAGAGGAAGAATATCAAGATCCTGGCGCAACTGGAAGTGGTTTAGGAAGTGGCTTTATTACTTGTTCCAATAACGTCCTTGCTGATGTTGATCGACTAGAAATTCTCATTGGAGGAAAACGAGCTGGTTATAATTCCCCAGAAATCATTAATGAAGCAGCTGATATTTGTCAACGATTATGTAAAGGTGGTGTTATGGATATTGGTGTTTATCGGTCCCTTATTAATGACATTAGTGACGATTATCATAGTGACTGAGTATGTAATTTGATGCAATTAGTGATAAAATCACTTAATAATAATATGATCATACACAATACTCATAGACCAACCATGGTTAGGGTAATAAATTCACGATTACCAGTATACAAAACGACCTACGGAGATGGACTAGGTGATGTTGTTCAAGGTCTATTTAGAAGGATAGCCCCAAAAGCAATACCGCTTGCAAAGCAACTAGGAATGAAAGCTATTGACGTTGTTCGTGAAAAAGCTATTGGCGCTGTTGGTGATGTTGATAGCAAAGCATTCTCAGCAATCAAGGATAGACTAGCGCGATTAATACGACGAAAACCTCAACCAGTGAAACTGGCCAGCACTGAAGTGATGCCCGCAAATGTCAGTAAAATAATAAATCGAGCTGCTAATCAAAAACTAGTAGAGTTGGCTACCAACACTAATGTCGGGTTAGAAAAAGAAAAAAATATGACCGCTAGTCTGATAGCAGGAAGCGGTCTTCGTGTTAGACGAAGACGATAATAATAAAGATGTTCAAGCGTATATCTGATCCAACGTTTGACATGGATGTACCAGTTTTAAAAGATGAATCTGTGCGCGATTATCAATATTATTCTTATGACGCACGTGTACCTGACGAACGTGGAAGAATTGAGATACAAGTTCAAGATACAAGCAGATATTTCTTACCCGCTGAAGCATTTATCGAGGTTGAAAGTGAAATTCTAAAAACAGATAATACTGAATACGACGCTGATATTGGTGTTAGTTTTGTTAATAATGGTATTTTGGCGTTATTTAAAGGTGCAGCATATATCATTGATTCACGAGAGATTGAGATCTGTCATGAAAACGTCGACGTTGCCACGACGATACTTGGTCTTGCGCGATATAGTGATGATTACTCAAGATCAGCTGGTCCGTCAATGATGTTTTCAAAGGATACTTCTAATTCTCCAGTGTACCAACAATATGAAATAAGACGACCAAAAAATTTTGCTAAAAACGCCGACGCGGATGTACAAAATATGATTATTGATGTAGATCCAGATTTTAACTTAGGATTTAGATCACGTCGAGCAATGTTAATCGGTGCAAGGAGAAGATATTCATGTGCCATTCCACTATCACATATTTTTGGATTCTGCAGAAATGTTAGGAAGGTTATATTTGGCGCTAAACACTCAGTTGTACTTGTGCGAAAGGGTACCGATGATGATGCAATATGGCGACCCGCTGGTACTGATGCTGGTAAAGTAATTCTTACAAAACTTTCTCTGTGGATGTCAGCAATGACTCCAACAATACCTGAAGAAGAACATTTACTTTCTTTTATGAATCAAGGTGGTAAATCAACGTTATCATGGTTGACAATGACCACAGATGCTGTGCAGAGTAATGTTAATGGTTTATTTACTTGGCAAATAGCATCACAGCAAGGTGTTTCTGCACCAAGACATATATTTATTGCGTATCAAAATACTGAACGAGTAAACTCACAAAATCTAAGCATAATGATATTTGACACGCTTGGGGTTAATGAAGTTTCTTTGAGGATAAACGGACATCAAAAACCTTCTGAAGAAGTGTTGCTAAATTTTGAAAATAATCATGTTGCGCGTGCATATCATCGATTAATGACATTCATGGGACGTGATCAAAATATTGATACTGGTTTACAAATATCACAGCTAGATTTTACAACATTATATCCGATTTATTACTTTTCGCTGGAACATTTAGATTTGTTCAGACAATCTGTCGTTGATATAAATTTTCGAGCTAGCGTAAACCGAGGAGCTATTGCTAATTACAGAGCTGTCGCTGTTTTACTCGGCGACAAAACAATGTTACTTGAAGGTGTTGGTGGACGAATGAGAGTTATTGATGCCCCAGTAGAAAACATGTAATTAGATCACTCATAATAATTATAAATGTCATATCTAGTTAATGTCAGTCTGACTCCTGGTCAGATTAAAATGCTACAATCATCATCAAAAAATAATTGTGCGGCAAAAATATCACTAAAGCGAAAACAAATCACAGGTGGTCCGAATAAGCTATCATTATCAGAACGTCAGCATAAGCATTTCAATGAAGCAAAAAAAAATTGAATAAAGGTATAAAACTTAATCTTTCTGCGAGTGTCATTAAAGACATCGTTAAAACGGGTGGCATATTTCCACTTCCTGCCGCGTTACACAGCAATAATAGCCGCTGCAGCCCCAGCTGTTGCAAAAGCAGCTGCATTAGGCGCTGTTGGAACCGCCGCTGGAATGGCGTTAAAGAAAGCAACGGGTCAAGGAATTATGCACGCAGAAAACTTAAAAAAAAGATCACTGGCAAAACAACGCGGAAGACGTCTAAGAGCACCAAACGTTCCACAGCCGGGCCGTCTAAGATTATCAGGCCCAGTATACGGTCGCGGTCTAAGACTTCCAGGGACCCCATATTCATGGTACGGAAAAGGTCTAAGACTGCCCCGGTGACTTCGTCATCGAATTCGATGATTCTTCCTATGTCTAATTTTGATTTACTTAATGCTGCTAAGCAACTGAATATAAAAAACTTTAGAGGAATTTTTATGCGTGATCAATTACCTACCGTTGCAATGCAACATGAAACTGGTATTATTAATCTCGATAAAAACTCTGGCCCAGGCACTCATTGGGTGGCATATGCAATTGATCCACGTGGAATTATTTATTTCGATTCGTATGGGCTGGCACCACCAAAAGAATTTTTAGAGTATGTTAACACAAGTACTGCTATGCAAAGTAAGAATTCGATGCGTTCTAAGATCTGGTATTCAACATTACCAACACAAAAAATAACGGATCCGCCGGTATGTGGTCGAGAAGTACTCGCTGTACTTGATGCTGTATCAAAATCAACAACACCACCTCATAAAGTCGTGCATGAATATACTACGTTGTCACACTTAAACAGATATCAGTAAATATAATGGTAGATATTTATGGAAGATCTTCTCGCAAAGCTCAGCAGTAAGTTGATTTATCTAAATATGCAACTCTTGATCAGCTCAGAAATGAAATCGATGATTTATTAATTATCACAAGTGTGGATCAAAATGAAGTCGTTGTTTTTCAGGATAAACAAGGACGATTAAAGACGAGTAATATACAACTGTTAGATGTTCTTATACGAATTCCCACCGCGGTTATTAATAATATCATTATTTTTGCTGATCAAGGTAAAATACAAGATTCCGGTAAGTCAGTTAACGATTTTATCAAGCGAGCTGGTGATTTTTTCAAGAGTAACATTATTATGAACCGAAATAAAATTATAGACCTCGGAAACCCGGCCGCAGATACAGATGCAGCAACAAAAAAATACGTAGATGATCAAGAATCTAAGTACGTATTAGTCAACGGTGGTATAATGGGTGCATTTCTCAACATGAATAATAATGGTATTAATAATCTTAGAACACCAGAATCGGATTTTGACGCTGCAACGAAGAAATATGTAGACGATAAGGAAATTCCTATGACAACTTCGTTAGCTACAATCAATAATGAAATGACTACACTCAATGCTAATTTTACTAATCACGTACAAACGTTCTTAAATTTTCGTAGAAACATAAACAGATCTATTAATGATTTTTTTGGAAGTCCAGCGGTTGTTGATATCAAACTCTCCGACATTAACATGAAACTAAACGACATTATTAACGGAATACCTAATATTGTTCAAAAAACTAATCTGATTAAAATTCCACACAGACAAATTAAAAATATCGTGTACACAGTAGCATCAGGATCATCAACATGGACACCGCGCGATAACACTGTCGAACATACCGCAGAAGTAACTGGGTTATACAGGCTATCTGTGTACTGTTTGGAAATTACTGCGGCCACTTCATCATCACCGAATGTATATTATAATCCTCTACTAGTGATGCTAACAAAGGACATCAAAGAAACGTTTACGTTGACATCAACGGAAATACCCTCGAGACGTTACTGGTGGTGTCTGGAATTCGTAGCTGAAGCTGTTTAATTACTTAATTAAATGACGTTGTAATTGTATAATGAATCAAGTGACGGAGTCACTTATCGACGTTCAAAGTCACAGATACAATCAAGTATGTGAGTGTCAAACCAAACTAAAAAATATCCTCGACGATTATACAGTAAAAGTAAAAAAATATCGCAGATGTATGGTTGTCATTGATATAATTGTTTACTCAGTTTCCGCTGTTGTTGCTGGAACAGGATTATTATTATCAACAATAACAATGACAGCACCTGCAGTTGTAACAATTGTCGTTTCAACTTCAACGATTATCGCAGGCATTCTCAGTATTATCGCTAAGAAGATATCTACGTGAACAAATGATAAATTACACGATTACATAATAAAACTACACACAGGAATAACATCTTATTCTAAACTATCATCGTATATTTCGTCGTACCTCAGCGATGGTAAAATATCTAATGAGGAGTTCGCAACGATAATGAAAACTTACGATAAAGCATTTAGAATGGAACGCAACGCGTTCTCTAGCGATTCTAGTGATAAAGTAACTTGTGATAAAGTAGAAAATTGAATTCCCGAGAGAGAACGCATTGTGTTCCATTAAAATAATAATTAAATACAAAGTATTTTAAATAAATGTCGGCGTTAGAACTATTACAACAGATCGTCACTAATACAACGCCGTCAAAAACTACTTTGATATCATTGAGTTCGACCAATCCTGAATTTATTGTTAACTTCCCAACTGCAATTCGAGCAAGTGAAATAGCATTAGCACAATTACGAGTTTATAATAACTGGCCAAATATCAGGTCAAAATCGTTTGGTGGACTACCAGCAAACAATTCACTTGTATTTGCGAATGCAAAAATAAACCTGATGGAACTCCTGATTGGCAAGTTGTTGGAATTTCAACGGGCAGTTATCAAATAGAACAGATTAATGATGAGTTCCAACGCAGAATTAAATCTATTACAGGAAAAGAATCCAAAATAGCAATCACTGTTTACGAACCAACATTATCAGCGGCGATTGAAATAAATTCCCCTGATTATGTTGTAGATATTTATCAAAGTTAGATCAGATCTGTGTTAGGATGGCCTGATGTTCCTCCAGACCAAAAGTCAAATGAAATTCCAGAACCAACCAAAAATGAATTTCTCACAACGGAAAAAAGATTTATAAAACGTCCAGAATATCGAAATGTATATATATTTGAATTTCTTAATCAGAATAACAATATAAGAATTCCTGCGTATCGGACTGCATTATTTAATGTTATTAGAGAAGGACCAGATCGTCGTGAAAAGGATATATTTTATGAGGAAGGTATTCAAAGATTTTTAAATCCAATTAATTCTGAATACACACGTGTGTTCGGTGATTTACAAACTCTTTTTTCAGCATTATCACAGAATTATAACAACGATATAAAACAACAGGTAATTGAAACGATACAACACTTAAATACAATCATCGAGGATTTGGTTTTTGCTAACCGAAGTATTGTTTTAGGAGCAACTACTATTCCTAAACAATTAGAAGAAGATATTCTTAGTGGAAAAGAAAGTTTAGATATTAAAAAAGGACGCTTAAAGTTGAAACAAGTATTTCTTGATCATTGTAAAATAACAGAAGAACAATTACAAACATTTATGATACCAGGATTTGATACTGTTAAACTAAAAAAATCACTTGACGATCTTATTAACGAATATTTCCCTAAAGTATTTGCAGCGTGGATAAAAATAGCCCCACCACCGGTTATTCTTAAACATAATAACGATCCATACGGTGGAGGTCGTCATGTTTCGCCTGGCATTGTTAATATAACATCAACGATCGCAGTCAATCTAGTATGTGATGTAATTGATGGCAGCTATCAAGTAGATCTTTCAAAAAGTAGCACTGCGGAGCAAGGGTATATATTATATTCATTCAGTCCTCAAGCGCCACCCGGGTGGTTAATTGTATCTGAACCAATTAACCCCGTTTATCTACGTGTACATAATCCGTTATTATCAAGGATACATTTCAAACTTACAGACCAAATAGGACGTATTTTGGGTTTGCAGAATGAAGTTTTAAGTATTAATCTGTATGTGAGATCATAGAGCGTTATATCGCAAAACAACAACAACAAAAAAAAAATATCCGAATCTAACTCGGATCAGAATAAATTTTTTTTACTGGAGTAAATCGTAATTATCAGAATAGAATAAAATAAGTAAATAACCTGTATACTAGTTTTGCCAGGGATTTTGTTTAGCCATTATCACATTAACTCCACCTTCACTTTCATTTTCACAATGCTCTCTTAACTGTCTTATACGAAGGTTCACAATCTTTTTCTGTTCGTATTCATGAGATAATTCTAACTTAATTTTGTCAATAGCGTTTGAGAGAGGTACAAACAGCTTTACCTGATTATCTGTAACTGTTGCCAGCGACTGTAACATTGCCTGCTGGATAAACTTCATGAATTTATAATCAGATGGTAAAGTGTATCTGTTCTCTAATTTCCGTTGTTCTAAGGATTCAAAATCAGACAGAATATTTTCAGGATTAAGATTATCAGATATATTTATACCGTTATGTTGTAATATTTTAATCGCAGAAATAATAACATTAATGTTTTCGGAATTCATTATATTATAGTGTTTGTTTAATATAAAAATAAAATCAGAATAATATTAATAAAATAATAATAATAGTCCCTAAGGACTGTTTCAAGATGATTATATACATATGATTATGATTATATACATATGATTATGATTATATACAGACTATATCTTAATTACGGACAGCACACTTTATCCCCTTGTGATCCCCTAGGTTGTCAAAGAACATTCTAGCAGGATCAGAGGAAATTCGAAAGACGAAACAGACAGCACAGTTTTATACAACCCCATGTGACCCCCTAGGTTGCCAAAGGACATCCTAGCAGGATCAGGGGTTATATATAAACTTATTCTAGGACAGCACATTTTAACCCCATGTGATCCCCTAGGTTGTCAAAGAACATCCTAGCAGGATCAGAGGTTACATATAAACTTAATTCTAAGAACTTATCCTAGGACAGCACAGTACATGTAGACTTAATTCTAAGAACTTTAACTCTAGGACAGCACAGTTACATATAAACTTATCTTAAGGACAATACTACGGGCCTTTCTCTACGTTCAATAGAAATTTTTGCACACTCCCCCATCATAATCACCCAGGGAGTGCAAAATTGCACCCACCAAGTGACATGGTGGGAGAGTGTACAAATTTTCTATTGAAACGCAGAAGGACTAGCTGACGCCCCATTAAGTATTAAATTTTGGCATAATATCGCCGGTCACGAGAATTTAACCACGGACCTTGAGTACGAGAATCCAGCGGGTTAGCAATCGGCCATCGGACTTCAATATGTATACATATGAAAATATTATTATATAGTTAAAGCGTAATGTACTTAAAGTATACAGAATAAAATCAGAATTTATTGTAAATGTATTGTGAATTTCTTAATAAAATCAGAATCTATTGTAAAATGTGAATTTATTTTCAGTTTCCAAATACTTGAGACTACATTACACAAAACCCACAGCTAAAAGTCTGTATTAATCAGACGTCGCCAAGGATACTAAAATAATCGATAAGTTATACGAACACGCAATGCCATGCTCATTTCTAAAAATAACCTTATGTATACAATTCACTGCTGAGATATATATTAGCCGATATAACACAGATAATATGTGACTCAGATTAGCTTGTTCTTTGTTTTGTAATAGTAAAATTAGCTGCAATGGGCTTCTTGGAAACATTAGTGTCCTATGGGACATTTAAACTGTATAAATCTCTATTGTGTTATACATGTATTTTGAAGACAAATGGATTTTGCTGCTGACTAGTGTAACATACATATCATTTTTATGAACGATATTTATGAAAAAGGAATGATATATCAATACTTGCTCAAAGCAATGCTGAAACTGATTGAGAGAGACCCTTATATCATGAATACGACGAATGAGATGTGGGTTCTGACCAAAATTCACAATATATTGCTGTCATAAGACAACTGCAAGATTTACTAAGTTATGCTTGACGGAGTTGTCTCGCTTAATCATCTGATACCATAGGAACATTACATCAATAAAAAGAACATCTGCATAAAACAAACTATGAAAGCAAAATGAGAAGATACTGGTTCATGAAGAAGGTTCTGGTAGACTAACATACTAGAATCTGACTTTTTGTCCAAATCTCATTGAAAAAGCAGATCTTGTGATATTATCTGCCACGTATTTTACTGAAGGTGATACTATGTTAAAGTATTTACCAGCAGAATTAATTGACTTAAATATAATTTCTTCGCCATCTGTATTTATAGATTTAACAGCCCTTGCGTATCATACGCGGCCAGAATTTCCGGACTTACAATTTTGACTTTGTGTAACAATTCGCAAGTTATCAAGCGAGTTATCGAGTTTATTACCACTGATGTGATCTATTACAAGTCCATCTTTAATGACCCCATAAAAACATTCGTAGATGAATCTATGTGAGAAATATTTTTTATTTCCATTGGTATTAAATCTAAGATGACCAAATTTGTCAACATTACCGACTGGTTTCTTTAATCTACAGAGCCTAATTACACCATCAGGAGATGCTTCATAATTGGTGATGATTGGATGCTTTACAAACTCATTTTGCTCCATTTATATACTAATATTATTTGTTTAAATCATTATTTTGAAAATCTAGCGAGATAATCTTCTTTGGTTTTTATAGGAGATTCAGAAGATGTATTGTTTTTTTTATCGTAATATCGTTTCAGCTCTCTGTATTTTTTTACCACCACATTGCACACACAGTTGAGTTTTTCCTCTGACTCCAACACCACACCGCACACACGGTTTTGGTCCTAAACTACTTTGTCTAACGCACTGCATATGGTAGCCGCAGAATTCATTTACGCATGCTTTGTTACAAGGAGAAGTATATCCGATCATAAGCCAATTACATCGATTATTTGTTTGAATCATATACAAGAGATTAAAATTCAATTTAAATACATATTTGTCTTAATTATAATAATGCAGGAATTATCCGCAATTGAACCCTTCGCTTCTGGAGCTAGATTTGATCTTGACAGACTGCCGAAATATAAATTTAGTTTTTCGATGCAAGATCTAGCTTTAACGAATAAAGATATAACAAAACGTATCCGTGAAGCCAAAAAGGAATTTCGCGACGATGGTGCGGCTCATGTGTGGTCGACATTCAGAATTGAAAATACTGTTAATGTGATGAATGACAAACGAGGAAGAGAGATTATTGACTACCTTGTTCGGAAATATTTTATTTTAATAAAATTTATTGTAAAGACAGACGATGACATTTGGATTATTCGTGACAAACGTGATTCTGTCCACATGCAGTCAGGAGATAATATTGTTCTTAGTAAAAATTCCAGACCAGGAATACTGACTGGTATTGACAAACCATATTACGAACGAGCATATCCTGTGACTGCGGTTGTGTACGCGGTATATCCGTTAAATAATAAACCTAACTTCGGGGATCTCAAACCTATGAAATTGTCAAGAATAAATTGTGTAGCTGAACGGGTTACAGAACACTTCACAAACGCGATACGCCGAAACGGTTTAACGGATTTACGACGTAAAAAAATAAATACGTGGGCAGAAACAGTTAAAGAAACCGGAGCGTCTATCAGCAACGTTGCTGAGCTGGGAAAGAAATTAAAATTCCCAATAACAGTGAAGACGTTAACTGGAGAGATTTTGTACAAACCAAAATATAAATCAAGAGGAGCTTCTATAGATATTATTGATCATAACGCACATGCATGGACCGTGGCGGTAATAATATTTCCACGAGATAGGACGGTTAAATTTTATAATGGTCATGTATTCGATGCTATCAGAAATATCAGTAAAATTGACCCTGTATCTGTTTGGTTGTTTCAGAGTTCGGAATATGATTATCATAATCAGTTTGTACGGTCTAATGGTGATATTTATCGTACAGAATTTCTCCACGAAGAAATGAAAAATCTTGCATTAAAATATATCTGTGATGATATTAAGGTTGAACAATTACTTAATAACTGTTTTACCGTTCCATCAATTGCTGCTCATGCTGCTCAGGAGAAAAATTCATGGAAACCGACACGATTGGAATTTCTTGAAGATGTCCAGAAAAGTTGTATCGAATACGGACACGGTGGATTGTGGAATACTAAATACGATTATAATGACGTTATCTCAGTTGATATGGTAGCATGTTATCCTGGAAATTTTCTTGGATACGGGGAATGTTCTGAATACTTTAAGAGATTTGGTCATCCGACACACGAGATGACCAGAGTTGCGATAAACGGACCCTTACCAAATCTTGACTTAACCGGATTCGCCTGTATAGAGTCGTTCGAGTTTTACGGGGATCTCCATCCGATTGTCTATGCGTGGTTTGGAAGATATTTTTCAGAGCGACGTTGGGCTCCAATAGTACAAATAAAATACATTCTTGATGCTGAAATTTTAATGTCGTTGAGCGTAAGTGAAGCAATTATATCATACCGCGTGCAGAAACAAGTTTGGTTGCCAGAACCGGATGTATTTAATATTAATGATGCTAGAAGAGATTTTCCTAATCCTGAAGATGATATTGTTAAAATTACTAATAGTATACGTGAATGCAGGAGAGAAAGTGATGAGAAATTTGCAAAAGATCTCAGCAGAAAAATAATCGGTAAATTTACGCAAGGAGGATCATATAATCATAAACGAGCGTGTACAAGATTAATTATGGACGAAGCTGAACTCGATTTTATAATTGCTGATACAACGGAGAAAAACACATTTATAATTCGAAGTAATGCTTATTTATCAGACGGAACTAAATTAGGTACAATTGTGAGCTTTACTGATGGCGAGTCATAGCAGTTTACTCATTTAAGATCTTCGATGCTAGTGTATGTTTCGATGAATCTATTATCGATGATAAACAGATTTCCTCGTTATGCAGTCAGAGTCGCGACAGATTCATTTTATATAAACAAAACATATGCGGATTCGCGAAAACAATTGCGTATTAACAATCATGCATCATGGGGCGAATGGAGAATAAAACATGAAGATATAATTAGTTATTCTGAATCTGCCAACGTTGAAATTGAGGAGACATATTACAAGAATAATCAAATACCAAGATTGTCATCGGCACCATCTGTATGTGATCCTGTAGCTACACATAAAACCGTTTATCTTAATGGGTGTGGTGGTTCAGGTAAAACAACACGCGCGATTGAATTATTTAATAATTGTTCTGGTATCATTGTTTTGACACGGACACATAAACTGGCCAGGGAAATAAAAGAACGAGGAGTAAAACCGTGTACATATCATAGTTTCTTTAGATGGTGAGGAGACGCATGGACTCCATCGCGGATGGGTGAGAAATACATTCCTAAAATTATTATCTGGGACGAGATATGCACGGTATCCCTAGAGGTATTAAAAATATTTCTTGATTGGCTGTTATTAAAGAATACTGCTGTGATAATGTGTGGCGATCATGGTCAACCGCCACCTTTCATTGGATCGTCTCCACATGAGTGGTTGAAAACTTTTGTAGATTATTACGAAGAAATAACTGATGACCATAGAGCGATTGATAAATCACTAAAAGAGTTTAAAAAGTTAATAAGACTACAGCCAGATAAAATAGAGTGTGAAATAATGCGTAACGTTATTCCAGAAACTTCAATGAATGATTTTTGGACTTTATGGAGACCTGCTGATTTGATAGTTGCAAGTAGAAAAATAATTCGCGATACACTTCAACAACAATTATTTACGTTACATAAAGAAAAATTTTCAAATCTACCTGTACCTTTGTGTTATCGCCCAGCAGTTACTCGACGACAGAATGTTGATGTTGAGATTCCTGGTGGTGGAATACAAACTCTTGTGTTAAATGATATTGTTTTAGTTGCTGTTGATGTTGTTGAGAGCGCGTTAAGCATGGATAAATCGCCGTGGACGTTAGGATACGCTATAACGATTCACTCGTCACAGGGATTAACTATTACCGATACAAGTATTTGGATTGTCGATGATCGTATTGAGTGGTCAAATTTAGTTTATCTAGCTGTGTCTCGAGTCAGAAGACTATCTCAACTGGGCCGGGTTATCATGGATTGCGTAATAACCGAAGAAATCACTAACAACTTTGTCGATATCAATAAAAAATTAGCGAGTTATAAGCAATGTGACAAAAAAAAATAATCGCGATTTTAGTATTGATGCTGAATTTATTATAACACTAAAAGCACAACAGAATATTCATTGTGCAAGTTGTAACTGTAATATGCTGTGGCAGTACTCGAGTAATAATCCAAGACAATTTACCGTTGATAGAATTAATAGTAGTCTTGGCCACACACGCGAAAATGTGATGCTGACCTGTCTTGAATGTAATCGACGTCGAGGCGCAAATTCACAAAAGTGAGCGCGGTGGTAATTGTGTGTCTTTAGGAATTATTTGTAATTGTTAGCGTACAAATCCACGCTGAGGAGCAGTTGAATCTAATCTGTAGATTGCGGGTCTACCTGTGGACCCTACCACGCTAGAAATTTTGTGTGTGGTCACACTCCAGATAGGATCAGTTGCTCTTTTTCTACCTCCTTTAAGTTCACCAGGTTCATATAAATATCTTACGGTAACATTACCTAGCACTGGTTGAGAGGAAGATTTACGTTGTAATGGTATATATTTTTTGTGATCGCATTAGAAGGTTTCATAAAAGTTGCACGAGTCACTTCGTTGTTTAACGCAGCTATCACACTCGGTAACCTTGCAACCCATTCACGAGATCTCTCCGTGAACTTAAAGTCAGCGGATATTTCCTTTGCGTATTGGTATCCAAATAACCGCTCAGCAAGTGTTTGATTAAATCGTTCAACAATTGCCTGATCACGATGAATTTCTGTTTGTCCTCGTCTGATTTTAACGTTATGTCGCTTCATCAACGATGATACTGCACCAAGAAATTCTTTGCCAGGATCAACCTGTAGCAGCTGTGGCCATCGTAGACCACCACGTTGATAAATGCGTTCAAACGCAGATGCAACTTCAGTTGCTGTTTTAGTTGATAGTGGTTCTGCTTCTTTATATCTACTCGCAACGTTAACGACGGTTAACGCGTATCTGTATGTGTATTGACGTCTGCCAGTTTTAATGGTATCGTGTGGTAAAAACAAAATATCTGCTGGATGAACTTCATTAGGGGTACTGACATCAAAATGTGCATACTTAATTTATTTAGGTGGACTTAGATAGATTTGCCATATTGACTGTCGTGCTAACCACGCTGCAGCAACATCGCGTGAGACTTTTGCTGCTTCAGCAAGTTTACTAATCGCTGCTTTACCTCTCCAGTATCCTCTTGGACTATAATAAACAGATTCCATTATTATGATAATAATCAATTGATTAATTACCAGCCCCTAACATTATTTTACCTTTTATACCAGCTTTTACCAGAAATCTAGCAAGTTTCTCTCTGAGAGATTTATCAGGCATAGAATTTAACGCATGAATTAATTTTATATCGGCGAGATGTCGTTGTTGTAAGTCTTTACTTTTATACGCGACATCATGAATGTGACACGCTTGATCAATTGCGTTTATTGGATACTCTCCAGGTTTTGGTTGGTCTTGGTTATCGAGTCGGATATCGAGACGAGCTCCAGGACCACAATAATTATATCCAGTAAATGTTTCTCACCAGGATACTTTGCCCATGGAGCTCCTGGTAATTTACTTAACGAAGCAGCGATATCTCCACTTGTCTTTAATGAAATAAATTTGTATTTTTTTGTACCACAATTCACACACCTGCCTGTAAGTGCACGCCTGTTATTTTTTATTATTATTGTCATTAATCCACTGGTATGAGTGGGTGCTCTACATCGAACACAATATAAATCCATATTATTATAATATGGATATAATTGACTTCTCAGCGACACGAAAACAAGAGCCAGTCAAACAACATCCAGCGCTACCAAATTCTATCAGAACAATTATACTTGGCCCATCTGGGTCTGGTAAAACGCAATTATTACTTAATCTGATAATGCGATGGCTCAAGTGGGATAAATTATATTTAGTAGCACCATCTGTAGATGATCAACGATGTTACGAAGTACTTAAAGATTTTAATGAAAATGCAAAGTCGCTGACGTGTCCTAATGATGCTATTGATTTTATTACCGATATCGATGAAGCTCCATCCATAGATGATTTTGATGGATGTATCAATAATCTCGTAGTATACGATGATGTAATGCTGGATAAAAAAATCCAATTCAGCTCGGATATTTTCTCGAGGCCGTCACAAAAATACAGACGTAATTTATTTAACTCAGAAATACACGCAAATTCCTAAAGTGATCAGAGATAATTGCAATATCTTAATTGTGTTTAATGGAGTAGATAATTATACTTTACAAAATATTTATTATACTTGGTGTTCAGGGGATATGGACATGATTAAGTTTAAAAACTTCTTTTCAAAAGCACAAGCTATTCCGTTCGGATTTATAATAATAAATTTACATGACCCAAGATCTAGATATTGTATAGGTCTGGATAAAATCTTTGGTTAATTACAGCAGCAGAGGGGGTGAACGACTAACGTTGAGTGACCAACACGTAAAATAAACACACCATAAAAAAACCCAAAGAGTCAGAGATAAAGTAACGAGATAAGCTAACCCTAGAGAAATCTCATGGTCAGTTAGAGGTTGTGGTTTAACGTTATTGACCTTAAGATTTCCTTTTCGTAGGAAGGCTTATTTTTCATAAATAAGGTCTCGAACAAAAATGGTCTGTTCACCCCCTCTGCTGCTAAACTGCATATGCGCTTTATGTTGGCAATGCAAGAAGGTTTATTATATGACTTAATGAATAGTTTTACTCAAACGAAAAATATGTCCTGTATTATTTTTGAGAGCTGAATGATGTCATTATAAGTCTGCTGGAACTAGCGCGAGTTCACAGAACATCGGTGTCCTGTCTGCAGTATAAATAGAGCACAAATTACCTTCTCTAAGTCATTATCTCTGACGTTACTGGATGGTAAGAGCAATACAGCAATTATGCTCTCAGGAAGATTGCTGCTTTTATTTGTTACAAATGCTTGTGTAGGGATAGACATTTTTGAAGATGTGGGTCAAGCCAATCTTGAAGCTGTTCGTATTCGACTAGAGGAGGAAAAGGCCAAGAGGCTTCTTTTACAGAATGACGTTGAGGTACTTATGATACAAGCTGAGGAACTGAAGAGAAAATGTGGTCAAAAGGAAAACACAGGTAATAATCTTTGTACTTTTTTCCAAGTTTGTGACTTTAGTCTCTTTAAGCCTCTATCATTCTATTTCTTTTATTTTCAATTGCTTTACTCCCTATTCATGGGTAGATGCAGGTAAGTGAGCCATCTAGCATACTACGTCAAAATGCAAAGTGTACACAATCACTCTTCCAAATTATGTAGGCACTGTAGTGCAGTAGCAAAATTTAGAACACACAAACACATACAGAAGCATTTTATTCTAACAGTAATACTATTGATGATTACAATGACAACAATAGCAAAGAAAATATTTATGACAACTTTAACAACAATCACACAAATACTAGTTTGATGTTGTTATTGCTGTTATAGCCGCCCTTGCCACCGTCACCAGAATTATTACTATTTTAACTGACATTATCACTTGCATCATTGTTTCCATAGTTACAGGGAAGGGATATTTACCAACACGCAATAACATCTGCAAAAAAAGAATTATGTTATTAACTGTAGGTATATAATGAAAACATTTGTAGCACAAAAAATATTTAAAGAGCCAAAACATAGTTCTTTTACCAAGATGCTAAATTTAAATTCAGCTGTAATTGTTGTAAGCGATACATTTCTGTTTTATAAATTGTTCACAACCAACGTTTAAGACTTTGTATAGATAAATTATATTTATTGATTTTAGATTCAGATTTATATTTTTCTGCTTATAAACAATACAATTTAAAATAGAATCTGCGTTTCTCGATCTCCTACCCCAAATACTATTTCTTCCCATGTAATATTTAGGAAGAATACATGAATACAGCTTTTATGAATCCACATAAAAATAATAAAAACAACTAAACATTTGTCCAAAAGAACATAACGTTCTTACACTGAATCAGGCCTTATCTGGATCTATTTTATAAGGGTTTTGTCTGAAGTCACCTCAGACATGTGTATTTGAGAGTTGATAAGGCAAGCTAAAATATCATTTTCTCACTTTCTTATTGACTTAAGCCTGTTCCTGTATTCAGTAATAGATGAGTCTTTCCACACTCTTTTTCCTGAGTTAACAGTAATTGCAAAGCACGAAAAATGTAAGGTGTCTCTAGGTGCTCTTTAATATTAAGCAATTCAGATATTTTAGAAGCTTATTTTATTGTTATTTTTGCTTATTTTATTAAAGATAACTAAACCACAGTTTTACATCATACATTTTCTATAGTTTTTCCACCAATTTAATTCTGTAGTCGAATCAGAATGGATGACTAATAAAATCAAGTTTTTCTATAATATTTTAAATTACATTTCATCTTGCTAACATTGGTTTCTAAAAAAAATTGTAAACGTATAATAACACTGGTCTACAACAATAAAACTGATTCAGCTTTAAAATTTTAAGGCAAGAATATTTAATCCCAATGCAAACAAGATTATAAACCCTTCTACTTGATCTAGGTAGCAATTACCATTTTTTAAAAAAAATATCCTATCACTTAATTGAAACTTCCATTCTAGATGTTTCTAAGGTCATAACTAAGACTATAAACATGTTTACTATTAATATAATGATCTGAATTTTTATTCCACACTCATCGAGGAACATTAGCTATGTAATATATTGTTTACAAAATAAATGTCAATGGTCAGTATGAACTTGATTTTGCACAAGCTCATGCACAAAATACAAATATTCATAATATATAATCATTAAGAAAAGCCAAAAAAGAATTCAAATTAAATATGCATAACAAATATCATTTGCATATTGTGGAACAAATATCAGTTTCACACGTAAAAGTAAACTAAGCTTATCTACATTTATCATTACATCATTACAATGTTGCGTTTAAATTTCTGCATCATGTGAAAACAGACCTTCAAGAATAATTTCTCTCTCTCCGATGGTCGATCAATATTCTAGTACATATTGTCGAATGTACTATTAACCGTGTCAGCGATTTAAAATTCACCTTACTGCAATTTTCTGGAATCAGCTCCTTCACCCATTTCAATCGTTTTTGGACTGCAATGACGCCCAAATTTTGACCTTACGATTACGTGCAGGTGTAGCTATCTCTGAAAGGTGTAACATCTTGTTAAAGTGTCCTTTGCGAGGTAGGATACATTGGTAAGGGGCAGACGAGCACTATTCCTTTATAAATTTGAGTTCAATTTCATGAAATGCTTTAAACAAATTTTCAGGATATATGGCTGGCTCCGAACACAGACAGACGGGAAACGGACCAAATAATCTTTGCCTTCCAGAAGATCCAACATGGGCTAGATATCAAGACGGAACCTTCGACGGTGACCACAGAGCTCGTGTATATGGTACAGAATATCAGATAGGAGGTGCCTATACGCCCTTCTCGCCTGACCTTCTAGACAATGATGTTCCATGTGTTGTTTGCCGAACCATTCGTTCCTCTTCTATAATGATTCCAGGGAGAACAAACTGCTACTCAGGATGGACGGTTGAATATTCGGGTTACCTGGTCTCATTGTATTACGGCCATGCTTCACCGACAGAGTACGTGTGTTTGGACGGAGACCCTGAATCTATCGATGGTGGTAAAACCAACCAAAATGGTCACATGATATACCTGGTGGATGTCATATGCGGCCCGTTGCGATGTCCACCATACGTCAACGGGCGGGAACTCGCATGTGTGATCTGCTCTAAGTAGCTAATCGGATTATTTGCCATTACCCTAATCAGCCGTGACAAATTATCTCCCTTGCCCAGATCAATAGTTGATGAGAGCACAAGGTTTTATGTTTTTATTGTATTGCCATTTAATTAAACACTATTGCATTGAGCACAGCAACTATCCCATTTAGGTCGTCCCCAGAACATGCAAATATGCTTCCTGGATGACATCAATTTTGAGTATGTCTGACAACGATCTCAAGATTATATTTGTCCAAGACATAAAATGCCAATCACAAAGAAAGAAACACAGATATGTATAATGAAGTAAATCAAAAATAAAATAATGTATCCGAAATGAGACATTTGGCTAGTCACAGTCACATTTTTCAAAGGTGCTTAGTGTATATATAACCAACATTATATGAGTTCTTTTGACTTTAAGTTCTTTATTTTTGGATGATGCAGTCTGATTTATCGAATGATTGAGACGATACGCCTGTTTTGTACAAATTAGTTTTCAGCCACGGTTTAATTGGGAATTTTGTGTAATTCCAGCTCGACGAACATGTGTGACGCCATTCAATAGAGAATGCAATATTTATACTGAGATGTGTTATGGCTATTTATCATATAGATGGTACACATTACATATAGTGTGTGCAGTTTAATATATTTATATACCAGACGGTTTATATATAACTTTATGTGAATCTGGTTGGTCGAAATAAGCCAATGAAATTATTGTGCAATATTTATTTTACTGATTAACTGTGACCGTTTGAATTTTTCTGGAACTTTTTCTTGTTACTATTAATATTAACGTTTTGGAAGCCATCTCTTGAATCGATTGCCCAAGGGGCATTGGGAAATACAATATTACGTCTATTGAAATATGGTCAATTTACTCCACAGGAGCTAGTTACAAATACAATAAAAGGTATCGGTCAATGGATAGATGGCTGGTGGGTTTCAAACCTGTTACTAGAATCCACCAGTATAAGAATCATGGTTTAAATGTTAATATATGGAATTAAATAAACTCGAACCTGTTTCAGAAGGGATGCCAACAAATGCCGGTCTCCAAATGAACAGACCTTTATTCAACTACATCATTGTTCCAAACCAAATAATTCAAATATCCTGTCACAAATACATGAAATCTGGAATCACTGCACTCAGCAACTTCTTTAGTCTAAATTTCTGCATCCAGTAGTCATCCTTTTGCATATACAACAACTGGAATGCTACTTTTTCTGCTGTATATTACACAGCATCCATAGCAGTGAAGCTGGCACGCTTTAGATGGAAACATTGCAAACATTCTCGTCGAAATCGATGTATATTGCGAGTCTAGCCTAATCGTAGTAAACTATGTGACGTCACCCATGAATTTCCATCTCAGATCCAGTGTTGAAAAAGATGTATGTGTCAAATGGTCTATTGATTTGAAAGCATTTTAACTCTTTTAATTATAATTTGTAAAAGGAAATCAACGTTTAATGTTACTATTTATGAAACTGTGTCGTATTAATTCAACTAGCATTTGGGACATTTTTTATATGAATTAATTGAAATGTGCAGCTCTTGAGCCTGAATAATCCAAATTAGTGCTTCTTCTTTTTCTATAAGCTATATCCATTTCAAAATCTATGCGATAAACAGAATATCAAATGAGTAATGATTTAATATTACATTTATGAAACTCACTGAATAATGCCCCGGCTTTTTCTCGTCAAGTCTCCCTAAACCTGGACATTGTTCAACTGGTTTCATAAATTGAATATTAAATCAGGATCCATTTGAGATCATCCATATAACGGTTGTCAGCATTGGTTCAGTATCTAACACGGAATCATCTACCAAAAAAATTCTAACCTGTCTGTTTTTGTTTAAAATGATGCTTCATCACCTTTTTAAAAATGGTCTTTAATGCAGTTTATCGTAGCAACAGTGATCGAAATGGCTTCACATTATCTCATTCACTTTAACAAACCGACATATTGTTCCACCTACCTACACCCCTTCAAAATGTGTACATACATACATACATACATACATACATACATACATACATACATACATACATGCAAGCATGCATGCATGCATACATACATACATACATTCATACATAGCAAAGCAACTATATGTAACATATGTGAGAAAAAAAATTTGAAAAGATAACGTTCAACATTTTAACATTGGTCAGGATCATATAAAAGCACAGCTTATTTTACACGTAATATCAAGAATAAAATATGGGCTAGTTTAATAACATTATTGATTTAGTAAAAAAAAAACATTTCTGCATCCATTAATCATCCCGTCGCATGAATATACAACAAATGGAATACTGCTGTATACAAAAATGCATCCATAGTAGAGACATTGACAAACTTTAGATGGAAACACTGTAAAAATTAATTAAATACTGCAGTGTTTAAACCAGAATAAACAAAATTATTTCGTCTTCTTTTTCTCTAAACTATATCCATTAAAAATATGTGATAAACAGAATGTAAAATGGGTAATGATTTAATATTAAATGTATGAAACTTGTTGAATAATTTCTCCGCTATTTCTCGTCAAAGCTCGCAGAAATTATTCAGTTCATTACATATATTAAATATTAAATCATTATGTATTGAAGTTCATACATATAATTAATTTGTTACTTAGTTGCTAAAATGATGCTTCATCTCTTTCCTAAAAAATGTTTTTGTTTTGTTATGATTTCGCTTATATAGTTTCAATTAATTGATGTAAATGATTTTTCACCTGTTAACGATATAAAACAATTTTTAATAAATGAAGAATTCTTTCACCTGTGGTAAGGATGTATATTTTGTTTCCCAATCACTTGTCCAGAGTTTGGAAAAAGGGATTTGTCCTGGCCAATGTTTTCCTAGTTCAAAGTTTCTTCATTTTCAGTTTCTAATGTCTGTAATGAAGTCTAAGGACAGCATAAGTAGTTCTATAGGTATGGCTGTATTTCACTTTGCATTAGGCGCTAGATTATGTAGCACAATGTAATGTATTTGTGATGTGCGGTCGCATATACAATGAATATCTTTTATAATGACTTAGGTCATCATTTTACTGTTTTACTTGCCTTTTTGTAATAATAACAGCTAGTTTGTATTTTTGAAACGAAAATAAACATAAATAAGGTTTCTTTCCATTAGCAGCAGTTCCCACATGAAGCGAGAGAACCTAACTAGTTAGTTTCGAAGCAGACTGAAACTAAAGATTGCCAAAAGGTAATCGACGAGAAGAAACGTTAGGTTTTGCGCGGTATGATCTACAGGAATATATTATATTTCTTTATACCTGAATGTACTAGACAAAATATCCTGTATCTCTCTTTTCATCTTGAGAAATAGCGGGCCTTACTATACTCTGTCTGTCACACAGAAATGATTTTTTTTTTGTCCTCATACCGACCTAAGATAATTACCCCCGAAACCTCTCAGATGTAAAAACGACAAAAATCAAAACTGTGATATATTTCGTTAGATTGCACATTGCTGGACCTGAAGTTTCTTCCTGTCGCAAGACTTTTTTCCATACACTCCATCCACAAAATTAAAAACAAACAACAATTTATACATTATCGAGACATTTTTAAAAAGAAAAAAAATAAAACCTACAAACATATATAACAGAAGGCATGCATATGAAAACTTAGGTAAGAAAATTACAATTTTGCTAATAAATTCCATATTTAAAGGCCGTATTGATATTTAGGGTATCAAGAAATGATTCTGCTAAACATTTCAATTTCTATAAATAAATAACCAACAAACTAAATAAGGAATAACTACATAATACATTAAATAAAAAACATGGAAGCAGGAGTTAAGCAACAAATATCATCTCTCAGACTTGATGCACACAAAGATAACTGTCACTAACTGCTAAGTTAACGATCACAAAACACATTATCATTAACATCATTGCAGCCTGTGAATTCTTTGAAATAATATCTTATTCAAAGTTCGTTTGGCAGTCTGTTCCAGATTCTAATGAATCGCTTGTGTCAGAAAGATTAAGAAACTAAATGATTATTTCTACTTAACTGATATTCCAAGTGTACTTAGATTTTACAGACGTAAATCCAGTACCTGCTCAAATCAGTTCGATAGAAGAAGAACATTTTAACTTGCCCTCAGCTGAATATGTAGATAGTCGTTTCGCACAGGTCAAGAAGATAATTAGGGAGTAAAAGATTCATCTGACAAAAGCACCAGAATTGTTAATAAAAAAACAGCATCAAATCAGCGAAAACAGCAGCAGGGAACTGCGCAGTTATCCACTGCTTTAGTATGCAGTTAGAGACATCAATCAGGTGGCATTCCTCGCATACTCGAAGGCATAATTTGCATCTCTATGATATGTAATACCGACGTTATAAGTAATTAAAAACTTACGCAACGATGCCAGAAACTCAAACAGCGATTTATAGTAGTTTTCCAGATGTGCTTACAATAATATCGAATCTGAGTTAGAGAGAACATTCACTGGATGCCTGCTTTATGGTTTGGCAAAATGAAATATTTTTCAGCCGAAGTATAAACATTGGAGCTACACATCTTTTATTCACCAAATTTTTATTGCACTTGGTCAATGCAGTCCCTATTTGTGTATTGTGTAAGTTACCTCCATTTCTGGCTAGGGATTGGCTCGGAATGGTATTTATTTTACTATGCGCTTTATAACTGAATTAACAATGTTATAATTTTAATGGACAGCAAAAAATAGTTTTTAATGAATTTATATATAATTGTGTACTATAAAAATAAACTCATATAGGTTTTGTTTGTTTTAAATATTATTATGAGCAAAAAATGAATAGAGAGGCCACATGTTTTGAAAAGCATAATTATCAAACTACCTACTTTGAAGAGATAACACCTTGATGGAAACGGAAAACAAACTATATGATGCTTAAAGATTGAATTGCATATGTCAGAGTTATATGGAAAAAAAATAAAAGCAAATGGTGCACGAGACTGAGTACATATAAAAACCTTTGACAAATGCCCTCTTGACAAACTTAGCGCCAGGGAATTTACAGAAAATATTTTAACGATTCTTTCCGTTTCTTACAATAAAGACAACTTAATCTTTTAATATTATTTTTAGTGATGCGAATGTAAGAAAATAAGACAGATCCTATCAAGAACGCAGGGGAAACACACGTACATATTTGATAGAATAAAATGATTTTCGATCAGAAAGAAGAAAAGTGTTATGTAAATTGTTTAACTGCATTGAATTTCTTAATTTACATTCTTGACTGATCAACGCACGTCAATTTTAATGGTGTTCGGTTGATGCTTCTCGACTGACTTTTTCGGATCATCCACCGTCATCTTCTTCAAATATTTTTAGTTTTAAGTTATACATTAAAACTCCAAAATAAGATAAGATGCTGTGGGTTTATGCAGGAAAGTGAAATGTAGGAGAATGAAAACATAAAACTGAAGAATGAAAATTTTAAATATTAACAAAAAATAAATTACATTTTTAAGGTACATTTTAAATTTGAATAATTAAATATAAATCTTTAAGTGTGATTTAAGAAATAATGGCTTCTCAAGATTTCTCAATCTATAATAAAACTTAATAAGAGTAAAGGTGTGGAAAAACCAAGTACATTATCCAGTCATATTATAATCAGTGGATTAAATTTCAGTGAGATAAAAAAGAAGGCTAATATAATCTCTGCAAAATAAACAATACACACCTGGTTGGGGACGTTTTTTCAGAAATATTCTGATGAATAAATTAAATCAATTAGATAACACATGTGATTTTAGTCAAAGAATGCTTTTGCAAAATTTGTTATAAGACGAAAGAGAAATATCAAGAGTGATGAGATTGATAATTGATTATAACACAATTAGACAAAGGGAGAATGTCAAAAGAAAATTTTCTCTTTGTTTAAAGTGTGAAAATTAAATAATAATTAGACAACGAAGCTAAGTAAGGTATTGCCTTTTGAATAGTAGATTTAGAAAAAAGAGCAGAAGAATAAATGGAAGAATAAAGTAGAAGCCAAATAAGGAAATTGAAACACAATAACTGTGGCATCAGTCAGAAAATATATAATTCCTTATAAATAGTTAGATTACTAGTTTATACAAATTTCCCAAAGTTTTGTGCAAAAAAGAGACAAATATTATTCATATAGTTTATCTACAGGATTATTTTTATAGAAACTTTTATTATTTTAACGAGAATTCAAAAGCAACATTGAATTATCACTGAACATCGTGTTCAAGAAGACTATTATTATTTATGGAAATTGCACAAATGTTTCACAATGCAAATAAAATGAAAATATTTTTGAAGGACATAATTATAGGTTACTGCATTTGTATGGGAAAATATGAACGAGGTTTTCGGATGGTTATACTGCACGACCTTGGGATTGCAGTATATCCATCCGACAAAACGAGTTCATATTTTCCCATACAAATGCAGTAACCTTTTTATTATATGCTCATTTTCTTATTCTACCCAAGGCTTAAATATATAAACAAAAATACACTACAAGAAACAAAGTAACTGAATGTATGCCGTATTCCAAACTAAATACACAAGCATAGCTGCATCATTACACAACAAAATTATTAATGCGCACGTAACTCCGCCCAGACAAATTTGAAGTTGGTCGCGCGCAAGACGTAAGTTTCGAAAGAAAATGGCGTTTGGTCTACTTAAAATTGAAATTTGGAGTAATATTGTTAATGAATGCGCATTGCAACAACTTTTCCATTTGATCTGGAATAAATATGTTTTGCTATTTTTGTCGATTCGACGCAATTTCATGATTGTGGTCTGGATTTATCTACATGAAGTAACTTACATCGGATTCCAGCAGCGTCTGCCAATTTAATCGTATTGAAGTGTGTTGACATCGGCGTGCGTGTTTCTGTTCTGTCATTAAATGATTCAGATCATAATGTGGGAAAAATATGAAGTCTTTCAATTGCAATTATCGAAAAGACGCTGTGGAATTTAATGTTTATTTCATTTTGAGTGCAGTAAGGAGGATGTAAGTGCACTTGGAATAAACTCAAAATTACAGTACAATTTCGAAATGTGTAATCAAGCTTGAGAACCCATGACATGGCTCATGTAATTCGGATTTGCAGAACTACTAAAGTACATTTTGAGGAAATTCAGGATGTAAAATTGTAAGTATATTTTTGCCATTTTTATTACCAGCTAAAGAAGACAATTTATGTCTTATAACTTGCATGTTATTGTAGGGACCCTGTCTGGCGTCTATAGCTAGCCTAAATCTGAAACATTGTATCAAAAAAGTTAGCGCGGAATGTGCCAAAGCAGTTTGTATGTGTCAGTCTACTAAACATCTGCTTTAGTTCATTCAGAAACAAATTGTTTCTTTACAATAGAAAGTAGTTCCTTTTTTCGCGTGAATGCAGTATGAATTGAGCGCGAGGAGTTCAGTATCGCAAAATATTGCACGATTCTGACAATGTAAAGTTAACGGAGAACAAAATAAGCATATAATAATGTTAGTTACATTCTTTATAAAAAAAATGGGGGAAATATTTAAAAAATTAGACTATTTTCTGGAAAATGGCACTTGTTAAGAGTTTGCATGAATCAATTGGAAATTATTTAAGCATGTATAAATCTTGAAATAAAAATAATACATGTCAAAATATAAAGGTAAATTAGTAATTATATTTTAATGGGATAAATGTTCTTCTAATCGAACATCGATTTCACAATTTGAAAATAAGAATAATTGCAGGAGACTCGTTTTTGACGATGATAATTTATCATACCCATTGTCTGCCAATAAAATAGAAGACTGTTAGTTTATTTATTTGGGACACATTATTTCCATTTCGTTCAAAGATTACTCGTTCCTTTAAACATTATTTCCATTTCGTTCAAAGATTACTCGTTCCTTTATTTGAAACAAAATAGTTGATATTGATAAATTCAAAGGTATAATATATCCTGTGCATTTATTATTTGCCTGACTTGCACACCAGTTTTTCCTATTGCAAAAATTGCTTATTTTTGAATTAATGATTCGGAGATCATGCTGAACAGTTTCAGAATAACTTGGTTTTACAAATTTTGCATTTTGTTCGCTTATATATATATATATATATATATATATATATATATATATATATATATATATATATATATATATATATATATATATATATATATATATATATATATATATATATATATATATGCCTAACATATATAATAGAAGAAATCACGTAAGACAGATTCTTTCTTTTGCATTATTCGTTCTGGGTGTATTAATTTTCTTATTACAGTTATAGTGACACATCTTTATATACGTTTTTATTATGACAAATAAAAAGTCTCATGGCAAAATGGTCTTTTCTACTGGCTGACGAATTACACAAAGTGTTATATCGGATAATAATGATAATATTTTGGCCAGCGAATAAATTTAATCTCGGAAGAATCGGAAAGGAAACCGATGGTTATAAATATTTATTAAATGCTTAAAAACACATTTAGTAAATACTCTTGGAATATACCTGTTGCAAGAAACACCGAACAAGATATACTTGACGCATTTATTTTAAAAGAATATCATAAAATCACGTGGATAACATGACAAATTATGTGGTCATTTAAGTAATAAAACTTCCAATTAAGCCTTGAAATATTATTTGCTGATAATAACATTTAAATGCATTCCACTTTCAATGGAGGAAAATCAGTTATTGCTGCAAGATTAACCAGAAATCGCCTCGAATCAATTTCTATCTTACTGCAAATTTTGTGATATATATATTCATGTCTTAGAAGAATATGCAAAAATAGTGTAACAATTCAAAACACAAAAGTATCATAACGACTCCTGCTCAAGCAAATCAACCTATTGTTGACAAAAATCTTTATAAATAAGACTTTAAACTGAATCCAACAAAATTTTATATCGAAGATATTACCGGAATCTCAAGACTGCCGTCCCGATTAAAAAAAAAAAAAAAACATTCGCTGAAATAATATTATTAAAATATTATACAATAATGTTTTTGACGCGGAATTCTCCTTCTATACTTTGAATTTTAGCTTTAGGAGTTGTTTTAAGTGCAAATCATTCAACTGCATTATACTAAAAAAAACAGCGCCAAGGTTTCAAACATTGTCAAAATTACATATTGTTACCAATAATATTTTTACTGGTTATTTCGAAGAATCAATCATAATAGTATATTTTTCGTGGAAAATGACGTAGATGCTATCATATCAATATTTGAATTTCATTTTAATATTATACTTCAGAAGGATATAAAATTACAGTTAGAGCTAGGTTTTTCGGATTAATGGACTGACAGTACGGAATGGTAATCTTCTTATGTTATTAATTGACAAATCAATTTTTTTCTATCTTTTTTTAACAATATTATTTCCCATGGTAAGTCAAATATTATTTCAGGACATAATCTATTTTGTTCTGATAAAATATTGATATCATGTAATATTCCTTATCTAAATTTACTTTCAGTATTTGGAACCTATTCTGATATGTATTATTCATTATAAATTTATCATATTTATATCTCAATTTTGTACTAAACAGATTAATGTAACAATGCAACAATGTTTGAATATTATCCTTTATATAAATAAATGCCGTGTTTAACGTTGCACCATATCGTATGATTACTAATAATTTCTTATTACAGGATAATATTTGTTTATGCCAGTTTTGGGTGAGTCTCCACAATCGTTTGAATTGGTTCAGAAGGTGTCAAAGGACGCTATCATACTTAACGAGTTTCAGCGTTGTTTACCTGGGGGTACATTCGCCGAATACACGGAACAAAACTCTAGCCTACGCATATAAGAGCTATATGTTGTCCACTAACGAAACCTCCAGCTCTGCACAAAGCTTGCAGTGCTTATCATAGAGGTTCACAGAACGCTTTAGTGGACCGAATCGTATGGATTGCGCTGTATATACAGATGAACACCGACATTAAAACGAAGGCTAGGAATGACTTTTAAAGGCCTTCTTCAAGCTAATGAACAACTCAGTCTTTGGGTAAACCAAGAAATACCTGAGAAAGCGTGTACGGGTGGACCTGCTGAGGCCAGAGGGTGTGATAGGCAAGCACTGCTGAATTATTGCTTATTCGGCATTTATAACACGGGAGGTTTTCGATGGTAACGTAGTCGTAGTCCATAGCGCGAATGCTAACTTAAAACAAAGCGTTGGATTTAATTTGGATTCCCACTAAAGTTTATTCAGGACTTTAATTATTAGGAATTGTGTCTGCAATTTCATTATTATCTGGGATTTAATTCGCAATTCCGTAAGTTCCTCTTTTTACATTTTCGCTTTGTATTCTAGGGAAATAAATAATTTGTTGAATGTTAGAAGGCTTGTTTCTTCTCACTCATCTCTGTTACTTATTTTAAGAACATACACGTGAAACAGGATGTAAACGGATCCTTCTAGAACACGTCTTCTCTAGTTGCAATTGAGAAAAGAATCACAGCTATAAAAAGCAACAGCAACAACATCAACAAGGCCTTGCTCAGCTATCCACGGCTTTAGTGCATTGCTTGGAGATACTAGTGGGTGGCATTCTTCGAATAGTCCGACCGGTGGTGCAAGTAGATTTTAACTCTTGCCGATACGGTTCCGGTACAACCCCATCTTTCCGGCTATCTTTCTGTAAATATGTTAACAATACGGCGTACCTGACCATACAAGCTTTCATGGATCACTGACCAAGACTCACTGCTTTTACCTCTATGGTCAATACGTTATAATTTAATACCAAGGTTATAAATAATAAGAACGTATGCAATCATGCCAAAAGCACAAATTGTAACATCTGGTGGTTTTCCAGGTGTACGTAACGTAATAAATGGAGAGGACACGGATCATAGCTCGAGAAAACATTCTCTGGATAAATCGACTAATGTTTAAAATACGTTCTTTTATGTGTGAAATCCATATTACATGCATTGTGGATTGCCAAAATTAAATCTTTTACAGCGGAAGTATACATATTAGAGATACACAACTTCCACTGACCAACAAAGTATACTAGGTCAATCTATTCTCTTACACGAGTCAGATTTATATGAAAATATGAAACAAATGATAGTAATTCTTCCAACATTGTTAAATAAAATTCTACTGAAGCTCATCACGTACAATGCATCAATATCTATTGTATCAGTTTTACGATTTTCACTGCCTATTTATTTGTTGGAATCGACCTTCCTTTCTCATTTTCGATATCCAAACAGTCCAGTTCTTCAAATTAGTATTTTCCTGTACGAAACACAATTTGTTTCTGCTTACTTAATTAACAATCTGAAGTCACGGCGACTATTATGAATGTATTTGTAAAATTTCACAACTAAATTTAGGATTTAATCACCTTTTGTCAGCTGTTAATACACAAAACAAAGACAAAACGATCCACTATGCATTGCATCGGATCATTTGATATTTCATTCGCTAGGGAGCGGCGATAGCTCAAATGATAGAACATTCGAAAGGGCTTCGGGTCTGCTACCTCAGTGTGTCTTTGGGAAAGACACATAGCTCCAATTTCCTCAACACGATATAGGCAATGTATTAAAATGTTTCTTTAAACCAACTAAAACAGAAAAATAAACCAAAACATAAACATCACTTAACGCTATCAATTTGGACGAGGTGGAGACTATTTAAGTATGGTATGCGATCCTGCTTTCTAAGAAGAACATGAGTTGTTGGGGAGATAAGTGCGTGTCTAATTCCACGAACTCCTTTCAATTGTGTACGATGGAATTCGCATAATTTTGAATATACGAAGTGCAGTGTGGCCTTAGAATCTAAACGCAATAGGATGCAACAGAAAAATAATTAAATGAAAAACGAAGAGATGTTGTAATATGTAACGATAGGGTATTGCATGCATACTCTATGGGGCATTCCGGCAAGCATGTCGGCAATGCGAATACAACAAGTCCATCAGAGATATCAGTCAGTGTACATTCAATACAGCCGTCCAACACTTTGTTTGTGGTATCAATGTTCGCTGAATCCCAAGGAAGCCATTGAAGCCCGAATCCAAAGCGCTATGGTTGAGGAATTCAAGCGTTTATACCATAACCCCACAATACCGAAACACATGTATGATCGCTAAACTTACTGATTACACCACCTCAAAAAACAAAACAAAACGAAATATTTTTTTGTGCAATTTCAAGTTTTCATAGTGAAGGCACTTATCCTGCAAGTTGGTTTACTTTAATCCTTTTCTTGGACCGCGTACTCGAACAATATCCTGATGCATAACTGATCATTGTCTCTAAAGAGTGCCAAGTTGTAAGATCTATTGAGAAATAACCACCTGAGAAATAAAGATAACTTCCACACGTTTTGACTAGTAAATACGCGAAATTATACATATTCTGGACAGTAGTTTGATTGATACGCAAATGAGAATACAACCTGTGGAGAAGACGAATTGAAAACCCACTTTACGTGCATCGTTTTTCTATCGTTCCTATTCAAACCATGTATTAGGGTAAGATAGCACACTCGCCACAGTGGGAATTTAACGTCACGTCATCATTATGAGGAAATATCATTTTGGCACAAGGGGATTTGATGTGAAAAAGATCTCTAGGATTAACATTGCTGCCACTCTGAGCACAAAGATAATATAAGAATATGATCACCCTGAGCATAAGGAGAATTTGACACTGTATGGCTGTATTGGAAGATCTGGGAATTCAACATCGTGTGACGTTGGGGGGGGGGGGGACTAGGAATGTGACATTGGGAATACTTTGGGTCACATTTATTTAAGGCAAAATATACCGTCATACGTGCCCGATTTCTTCCTTAATACGGTATGTTAAATTCAGATACGGCTTCCAAGTGACCCATAATGTTAAACTAACGGACTTTTTAACATTAAATGCTCATTTCCCCAGAGTGGCCTACAGTGTTAAACCTGTGGATGGTTTTTCAAACTTTAATTCTCACTATTTGCATAGTAGCTAATATGTCCATTTCGTTGATTTTTTTAACATTAAATTTTCCTTACTCTAGGAGTGTCTCTCCCCGTATTAAATCGTGAATATTTTTAACATTAAAGTCTTCTTATCCCCAGAGTATCCACCATGTTGAACCGTTAGCAGTTTTCAAAAGGACCTGGTACTCAGTGGGTTGCATATGTGGTGACACATATTCATTTATTGTATTTTGACTCATATGGACTTGCACTACCACTTGAAGTTGATGATCATTTAACCAAGGGCACTAGCGCTCGTCATCTACCACTGCTTTATTCACCTATGATGATACAAACTCGCTTTGACGGGCCAATGTGGGGAAATTTTGTTGTTTAAGCTTTGCGTGCACTTGAGGTTTCACCAATCCTGCAAAAATTTATTAATGTCACATTAAAGCTGTTCAATATTGGACAAAATGTATGCTAACATCTACGGATGCTGATGTGGATCTTAGTTGGTTTGCCACCAAAGTGAATTTATCTGAGGTTCAAGTCGTGTTGCTGTTGTTGGCCCTGGCAAGCATGTGATTTTTCAAGACAAAATTGGTAAACAACAAACACATAACGTTGACATTCAAACTGTTGTTGTCATGCTGAGAAGCACTGCTGCAAAGAACCTGGCTGCAATCACTGAGAACGGTGGAATCAGAGGCGCTGGTGTGTCGGTTGCGTTTCATAAAAGATAATATTGATACTACTAATGGTGCGATGAAACAATACATTTATGAACAGATCGTAGATGTGTCTCCCCCACCTATAGCAAATTCATTTACACCATACCTAAAACTGCTGAGCAAGGAAGGAGAGGTTAAAGGTTAAGGCATAATAAATGGTCTAATTATTGTTGATAATGTGAATGATTTTGATAACCCTAAATCTCACATCTTAACAGAACGCGTGCCCAGATAGCATTTATTTATCATATCCTTTTATTACAATGGGTGTGGTCAATTAACAATATTAATCACCAAGGGTTAGTTAACAGTATCACTCACCAATCGGCCTGGTGAACTAGTATTGATACGTAACTAACCAGACACCGGTGTTCCGAAACCGTTCATATACACGACACCAATATCATTGATAGCTAGAGAGGAAATTCATTTTGAAGGATTTAACGTCTATCCATACAACTACTTAACCACCTTTGGCGTTTCTCTTGAAGATTAGATTTGACATTATATATAAGTGGTGGATTCTGACCGTGACTGACAGCGGATGCTAACACTGATGGTGATTTACTTGTCTACGAATGCCTGTGTGAGAGTGATGTTTACAAAACACTGAAATATAATCTTGGTAAGAGTCAAATAGAAATTAATAGACAGGACTATCCTAATGTACCAATACCAACTAGAGGTCAGTTTGGTGTATATCATCAGCACGTGAAAACGCTCAATCGCAATGGCAGGCATGAACCCACTCAGTGATTGTGTCTACAACGATGAAGTGGAATCCACCGGTGCCCCACACACCGGTTAACTTTTCAACGAATGCGTAAAATTAACCTTAACTCAACTGAGAAAAGAAAGTTCTCAGCTGTTATTCAACATAAAAAGCACTTGTTTGGGTAAAAAGTATTGGGCAAAAGCGAGAACGATTGTTTAATACACCAGGCACGAGTGAAACCAGTAAAATTTTAAATAGCCGTAATGCTAGGCCCCAATAACGTAGAATTGTTGAAACCTAAATATTCTACGGGAAGAGGTATTTTTGATTGTATGACAGTTGTGCCAGTAAATAAGGGTAATTGATTAGAAGTGCATGTGTCAGTTGCACCTGAATGTGGTAAGTCCGGAAACGGTCTGCCTGTCGAGCAATTATTCTACGTGGTTACATTACTAACAGAAGACATTACTAACAGAAGAACTATGATAGACTCCCAATGTCAGCAACTGCAAGATGAATTAATCAAGAAAACAGTATTGATCATGAAATACAAACGCTTTTGTGTTCTCGTAGATCCTCTTTGCAGGCTTGCCGCTACAAGAACTGTAGGTCTTAGTGTGGCTGGAATTACTGCAACAACAACCATTATTATATGCTCATTTTTGCCTCCGTTAACTTTACAGTGTCAGAATCGGGCAATATTTTACGATATTGCACTTGCGAGTGCTTCATATTGCACTCACGTTCACGACACGTGTGCCCAATAGTGTATTAGGAACTACTTTGTAAACAAATCATGTACACTCACGTAGTAATCGCTTTACGTTTTGGCTGATTAAATTTGTTTCTAAATGAACTAAAGCAGATGTTTCGTGGAATGCCATATACCAGCTGATTTGCAATATTCCGCGTTAACTTTTTCGATACAATGTTTCGGATTTAGACTAGCGATAGACGCCAGACAAGTCATAAACTTACTGGGTCCCTACAAATAACATGCAACATGATAATCCATAAACGTGTCTTCTTTAGCTGGTAATAAGAATGGCAAAAATATACTTACAGTTTTGCATTCTGAATTTCTTCAGAATGTACTTTCTTTTTTCTGCAAATCCGAATGTCATGCGTTCTAAAGCTTGATTACAAGGTCGTGCAGTATATCCATCCGAAAAACAAGTTCATATTTTCCAATACAAATGCAGTAACCTATACGACTGGTGCACCAATTGGAATTATTGTCGGGGCTATAGCGATAGTAACTGGTGTCTCTGGTGGTGCTAGAAAAATAATCTCGATAGATTATATTCACGAATACGTGTTTATTCAGGACTTCTCGCGGCAACACATACTCGATGGCTATTGCAGGTAAGATAATTAGCATACTCGAGTTTGAGACTTGTGCTAGCAGAAATGGAAAGTCATCGACAACTCCGAGCACAGATAAGGAACTGTGAGACAGTAAAAAAAAAGTCTCGTAAAAACGATTTGAGTCTCAAAGACGTTTACTTTATTAGTGTCATAATGCTTTTCGTTTTACCAATTTAAATAAATGTCATTGGGGATGGAAGGCTGTGACCTATATCTGGATTAATCGTGTTCCAACATAACTATTATCCCACTGCTCACAGCAGACGGGCGTAATTGCTTAGTAACATGGTGGAAGCTAATAAATTACCGATGTCTCGACTTCAGAGGGTTTATATGATACTATAAGATCGCATCGTTGCTTAACTATCCTGTGCATCATTGCATCATGAAAACGGATCACCCACCTCTATTGTCTGCCCCTAGATGTCGCCATTTTATTATGGTAATTCGAGACTGGTTTTCCTTTCCAGAGGCGTTGTTTATAAGGAAAATATCTGAAACGGAACTGAAAGGCTCATAGTACGCAGACGACATCTACAAGCTTTAAGTTGACTAGTTTATTTGCAACATGCTTCCCACCCTTCACCACATTTTTGAGGGCATTGAACCAATCTTGCTATTGTCCTTTACAGGATTCCATGCTTAAAATCACGATAAAGACAATCGCAGAATCGTTCATTGCCCTCAAAAATGTGATGAAAATAAGCTGAGCCTATTTTAGTGTGTACTGACTTGGAAGTAATAATTGGGACCTAATTCCAAACAGAGAAAGTGTATTTTGATGCATTCGTGTTAATTTCTGTGAAACAAATTATGCTCAGTAATGCATTATTCTTGCAGTAAAGTAGTTTTATTGGATAGTTTATAGCAATGTATTAAACATGTCATTTGTCATGTAATGCGATTTTATGGTTCATCTCAGTGTGGAAAGCTTCCGCAATAACCCCCCTCTCTCTCTCTCTCTCTCTCTCTCTCTCTCTCTCTCTCTCTCTCTCTCTCTCTCATTCATCCCTACTTTGCAGGAACATTGGTTCTCAAACACCTGTGCTATGTGGATGCCAAACACCTGCGGAATTAAAACTTAGCTTCTTGATGCTTTGTTGAGAAGCAGGCCCTTGCTTTTAGATCGTCTCTTCATAATTTGCAATTTGTAAAGTAATATTTTCAATATATTTTATACACAGTTTTATGAGTACTTATTGTCCTCGCAATAATTGGAACCGTATCTCATTTTGGAGAGATATTTACCTATTCCTCACAAAATTTAGTCAATTTAAAAACATTTGGCCCATTTTCTGTGACTTTATATGGTGGTAACCTTATCCGAAGAAAATGTTTTATTATTACATTTTTAAAAGCACCTTGTAGTCACATAAACCTGTATATCAAAATGGTGTTTTTTCTCAGTTTCAGACAGAAAATTCCTTGAACAAACTGTCCCTATTCACGGATGAGATATCTCAGTCAGTGTATCGTTACACCTCTTTATCTGATTCACTTGATGGCTGTGGTGAGTTGTCATATGGTTGTAGGTAAATGTCTATTGTCATTTTCATGGTGTCTCTTAAGACTTTATAATCTAGAACCATATAGCGACCATGTCCTCATAATTATGTACATAGGTATGATATATGTAACCCTTATTCAGATGCAAATGTATAATGTACTATTAATGATTAGTTCATTAAAATGTAAATATTAGTTTGCAAAGAACACTATAGTAACATTGCTGATACTATTTCTTGAACCACTTGTTCTCGAAATACGTTGCATAGGTATTTGTATCCCATTTTAGAGATAACTTTATAAGGACACCTTGTGATAAAACTAATTGAAATAGAATAATTTTATTGCCTGTTTAAAAATAGCTTTCTATTAAATTGCTTATCCTATTTAACGTACACTTTATGCGGACACCTTATTCCCACCTTCTTATCTAATTTTATCTAATTCATTTGATGCTCGTGGTAGCCTGTTACATGACTTTGGGTAAATTATTTGCATATGTGTTTTATTTTCTATCCCATGTAGAGACAACTTTATAAGGAAAAATGCATGTTGGTAAAGATGTGCTTCAAAATGTTTAAATTTCTCATCAGAAGCAACTATATAATACTACTTATTCCATTTTAGGGAGAAGTTTATAAGGATACATTGCATGGCTGCAAAAATCTCTTGCCAGCTACTTGTCCAAGGCAATTGATTTGGGAAAAGTGACTTGTCCTAGTCAATCTTTACTTGTCCCGTTTTCCAGTTCATATTTTCTCCATTTCCCAGTGTCAGATGTCTTTACTGTTGTCCAACGGTGTCATATGCAACTTTGTACATATAACTGGATTGTATTTAATAATATTGCTCCTTAGTTATATATTGCGATTAAATGTAGTAATATTTCTTATTTCTTAGGTGCTATCGTTTATACATGCAGTTTTTTTAATATAATGATTAACATTTTCATTTTACTGTACTTGTTGCCTGTTTGTGGCAATAAAATTATTCTATCGTTCAAATTATCAAACTGTAAAATACAATTTGATACATTAAGTGCAAACCCCCTCCCCTACACAAACATAACAGAGGGCGTTTACTAGTCATTGACGGAACCTTTCGGAAGATGACAAAAATAAAGAATATATACTGCATTAAGTATTCAACAGGAAGAAGATATAGGTTCGGCAGGGTCTGATCTACCGGAATATATTCAATTCTGTTACGTCTGATACAATTCAAGAATGTGAATTGGCAAAATATCTTAAATCGGTATGCCAACGGAGAAAATGGTGGCCAACCGTTAGACCCGCGTCATTAACATATAAAAAAATAACTTTTCCTATCGGCATACTGATCTAAGATATTTTGTCTTTGTTAAGTATATTTTTAAAAAAGTAAATGAGATTTATTACGGTAGACCATGCTGAACCTAAATTTTCTTCGAGTCGGTCACTTTGTACAATGTTTATTTAATAGATTCTTCCAGGTGGTGAATAATTTGAACTTCTGAAAGGACACTTAATTTTGCCTCAGCATAAAGGAGAATATGAATTGTATAATATACATTTATTTTAACTTCTTTCTCACAATATGTCTATCTTGATTATCAAAGAGATAAGCCTCTACGCTGGCCTAAACTATACATTATGTCGGTATACACTAGTTTAGTTTATACAAAATTTTTTTCCTCAACAGAATACATTGGGATTAGGCACAAGTTCTAACAACTTAATTTAGCACTCTACCTACATGATACAAAATATTTCAACGTTTTTCAAGTGTGTGCCAGAGAGAGAGAGAGAGAGAGAGAGAGAGAGAGAGAGAGAGAGAGAGAGAGAGAGAGAGAGATGCACAATGATAGCACTCTTGACTTGGATAAATTATTAAATTCGTCCAGTGGTCCAGTATTGTTTATATGTTTGCATGCATGCTGCAGAATTCTGTATTTTTCATTTGCATCGCCATTTCCAGTAGTAGTAAATCTACGCTAACAGTTGAATGTGGCACTGAAAGTAAAATTATATTATAAAGTCAGATCTTTGCTGACTACTGACTTTGCTGACTACTTGGGACAGAATATGGCGATATATACGGTGGTTCCTATGCTGCTGGGGGAACACGAACTCATGACTAAGCAACTGTTGAGATCATCCTCCTGGCTTTTAGCTCTTTAGAAAACACCAAAATACTCAGATACAAGAGCTCTTTAGAAAACACCAAAATACTCAGATACAAGAGCTCTTTAGAAAACACCAAAATACTCAGATACAAGAGCTCTTTAGAAAACACCAAAAACTCAGATACAAGAGCTCTTTAGAAAACACCAAAATACTCAGATACAAGAGTAATCTGGAAACTGTTGCGAAATTGGAACAACATATTTGAATAAAGGTGACTATACTTATAAATATTTAGGATCGAGTTAAAGCAAAACAAACTAGCTAATTACCAATTTTGTCGTACCTTATATAATTTCAATCAAGGTAAATAAAGTCATTCTTTACCAGTGAACGACTGTCTTTCGGATATTTGGAGAGTCAAATTTCAGCAAGCCATATTAACGCGTATCGGACACTGACGGCACACTATTAACAACACGGTCAAGAGCAAAATTGCTGACTCGGAAGCGGACGTTACCTGAAAAAGGTAAATATTTTGAGAATGAAATTGGGGTTTTTCAGTTTTGAAAATTGCATTTACCCGGTACTAAACTATTGCCATCTTTTCTGAGAGGAAAATGGTATTATCCCGGACTTAGAGATATCCAGTTTGTACAACTCTGACACACTGTTATAATAACTTAAGTATACTTAAACGTTATTTCCATTTTAGAGAGAACTTCATAATGACACATTATTCTCATAAAAATTTGCATTGGTTTTAAGATGTGTAACCCATTTCAGGGAGAATTTTATGCGGTCACCTTTTCCTCGCAAGAGATGGTGCATCAAAATATTAATCCGGTTTGAGGGAAAGGTTTATAAAGTCGTCTTATTCTCATGATAATTTGCATATATATTAAAATTTTTATTCCAAAGAGAACTTTAAAGATGACACTTTGTTTTCAGAAGAAATTGTATATCAAACTATTTATTCAATTTTAGATACACGTTAGTAGTATGCGTATGCTGTGGCAATATGGCGACAATGGAAAAATCCTATTTTAAAAAATGTAAAACTGTCCGGCGACAAACGAGAATTTAACATTAGGTACTCATCTTGAAATTTGTAGGGGCAAGATGTGATATCTAAAAATTGGTTCATAGCTTTTCACAATATGGATCTGTTTGGTTAGGTATGAAACAATGTATGGACCTATTTTGTCAAGGAATGTAATATGATGGAGTTGGTCTGCCCTCTAACTGAGATGAATATTACGTAGAATGTTCATCATGCGTGAGTCTGAATAAAGCCAAAACAGACATGGACTACACCCACTAAAACGTTGATACATATTTTACAGACAATAAGCTTACAAAATCATATTGCTAACTTCACTGTCAGTCCGTTCTGTTAATTTACAAACATTGTTATTTTTTTTCCTCGACAGTTCTTGAAGACCAGTGTTATTTTGAAAAACAATTATCGAATGAAAACAATACGTTTATGACGTGTGCCAATTATAGGGTCTTAAATTTGTTACAGTTCGGTCAGCCTACAATGACTTGACCTTGGCTTATATTTGGCATTTGTAAAAAATTACATTGTTACGAATCCCTACCACTAACTATAACTTTTTTAAAACTCATTGCCAGGTTTGAAAATAGCCAAATAGTGTGCTTGGCGAGAGTGATTTTCTCTTTTGACAAATAAATTGAGAAAATATTTCTTTTAAAACTTCGCTGTCCTATTTTGTTCTGCTTGATAGCATTATTGGCACAGAGGTATATCGAAGTCGTACACCTTTGGACAGACTTTTATGTCAAATTCCTGTAACTTTGGATTACTCAGTGCACGGATTGAAATAGTGAAATTGAAGAGGATGTAGTATTTTGTTTTCCACATCGAAAGTTGTGCATCGTAACATAAAGTGTGTGTCTGAGAGAGAGAGAGAGAGAGAGAGAGAGAGAGAGAGAGAGAGAGAGAGAGAGAGAGAGAGAGAGAGAGAGAGAGAGAGAGTTCTCCCTTAGACCGTCACAGCGAAGATAGTTCGCAAGCCTCTGTGGGAATATTTTCACATTTTAACCACTCACAAAATGACTTCCAGAGATGTTAGGACTATCGCTAACACTTGCACAGCGAAATAAAAATAATGTCCACTCGTAACAAATGACTAGAATCTTGTCGTGACTTGGTGTTATATTTTTCCAAACGCGAACGCTATTAATTATTTCTTGATTGGTAATTGCTCCATTAAATTCAAAATTGCAATTCTCATTTCTCGCAGTACCTTTATGGTCAATCATATTTTTCCGAATCTCAGTTAGACATCATTAATGAACAAAAGTGGTCATGCCAATTATTCTTTATCTATCGGGCAATGAGAGGATTAGCTGGATGTAAAGGGAGACAACTCTGTGGAGACTATAATATGATCCAGTGTGTGTGTGTGTGTGAGAGAGAGAGAGAGAGAGAGAGAGGTCATTTAAACGCCTATGGTATGGATAGAACTTATTCTAAAAGCTTTGTTTTTTGCGTTTACCAATGAACATCTTTGTAATTTGATAATAGTCAGAAATTGTAAATGTTTAACGAGTGGTTTTTGTTTTTGACTTCCCTGGTGATGTAAACAAAACATAACGATAAGGAGGTGTCAAAGAATCAGATGCAGACGATAATTCAGTTCTTTAGATAACAGAATTTTAGAGCTAGAAAATATATGAAATAACTGAAATATCACGTTTTACAAAAGATTATACAAAAGCAGAGACAAGTGATATGTATTTACTTCGTGTTTGTCATCAGTTTTTTGACAATGATAGACAATCTTCATAGGATTTGACCGTAGCCTTTAATGAGTCTATCAGTGTGCAATTTTTCTGAGAGCATAGCATTGTCATGTAGCTTCAACCAAGTTAAGTAAGACATCATGAACCCCTTAAAAAAGTAAAACTTTTAGCCCTTTCAAATCACCGTACCCTATCCTTTTAAATAAAACCGATGAACCCGTACCCTTAGGAGAGATTAGGTGTCGAGTGAAATCAAATCCCCAAAAAGCTTATCCTTCTGGATAAATGTCGTATGAAATGTCGCTGCAGCTGCTGGCTCCTAATTGTATTATGGCTTCGAACAAAATCAAGCAAGATTTCACGAGCCTCTTAAAAAAAAATTCCAGCCACTTTATAATGGCTATTCCCTCCCTTTTAAAACAAACTACCATCCCCAGAATTAAGGTTCTAACAAAAAGCAACTTTACGCATGTGACAACAGTAAGTTTAACAAACACATCCGATCGAGTTTGGGGGTTGAGTGTTATCGTTTTTGTTTTTGTGTATAAGTTTGGGGACCAATTTGCTTGCTTTACTGACAGTCCGTTGTGTCACCCCAATCCAATGTCAGATTAATGTTCTTTCAGATGTTTTGATACAAAGTTAAGAAGAGCCACCCAAAATTAATAAACATGCTAACATTGGATTAAAGGTAAGTTCACAGAGCTTATTAGTCAGAGGAATGGAGTTTAATTTATTACCTAAGTACAGACTGAAGAATTTAGGATTTTTTTTCTGGTATAGCTTAGAGTCTGCGTTTTTTTTTTAAAAAGCCACAGAGAAAATGTCAATTCATTTTTTCGTGAAATTTTGAATAAAAAATATTTTCCTCCAAGCCAAAGATTGACTGTAACATTTATCGGGTCGAGTTCCGAAAACGGCAAAACTAATGTAATACAGTCTTTTATTTCAGTTAATCATTGGAAATATGGCAAATTTTGAGTACATCAAGCCATTGTGAAATACGCAAACGTAAGTAGTTCTGTGTAGATATTGAGGGTCTCAAGGGAATTAATATTATCGCATGGGTTAGCATGCGGGGGGACGGTATTAGGTCATACTGGAAATCCTATGATAGAATGGTCCATACGTTTAACATGGGGTTAGCATTATTGGGTCAAAAGTGTTTATGGGGTCAAGTGGGAATGATAATGTTAAAATTTGCATGTAATTTCAAACACACACCTTTATAAAACAAAACACCACATATATTTTTTTATCCAAACACCTCCCCACAATCCAACACATCACATATACTATTGCAACACACCAATACAATCCAACATCGGCGTTTTGATTACTATCCAACACATATCCCTGCAATCCAAACAAAAAGAGTTGGAAGTGTTGGTACAAGCATACTTTCTTACAGAAGAGAGAAGGAGAAAAAGGGATTTTAAGTTTTAGTTGTCAACAACATAAACATACACAAAAAATATATACATAAACGAAACAGGCACAAAACATTTCGATTGGTATATAGGATTAGTATATCGATGTTTTAGTGATATGGATGGCCGTGAAGGGTGTCTTTGGGGTTTGTTAATCAAAGGCATCGCTTCACTGGGCTTGTTTTCCTCAAACGTCTTCCCGCGGAGGGTCCGTAGAGTAAGTGCCCGCTTCAAACACCCTTGTCTCTCCATATAAATTCCTCTTCTCCATATCGCTGTGTATGTAAGAACCCATGACGCCATTGCATCCATGGGGTAGTCTGGGTTGAACAATATGCCCAAAACGATGGTTGATGACTCTACACTAGTCCACAAGTTGCTTGAGTTGTCTTGAGAACAGGTGACACTATCGGGGAATATATATAAAGCTTAAGACCGCATCGAAACGGATTGAAATGTTCCACCAATCAAAATGCGCTTTACAAAATTCACTCAGAGCGAGGATCGCTTCCAATCAGAAGGGAGCGGACGCGAGAAGTCATTTTCAATATATAGGCGCACCAGTCCTCTTCTAACCTTTCCTGTTCGTTCTCTTTTATCGTAGGACACTTAGAAGACTAACGTTTTTTTTCCCTTTTTTTGTCTCTCTTTTCTCACGCCTTTCCTTTGCTTTGACAGTGTGGGCCTTCTGGGGCCCAATGACCTTCTCTTGACAAATATAGCAAGCATCTTGACTTTTATATCTAGAAGAGTAGTCCGTTTTTTGATCTGAAGTATATTTTCGAATGACTTTCTATAAATCTCTGACCAGAAGGGCGATCTGATTTGACCCTTCCATGTTCTTCACAATCTGAAAGCTGAATGAATACATACTCTTAGGGCTAGAAAGTCTTATTACATCTAGAGAGTAAGTGTGTATACAACTTAGTCAAATAAAATTTTGGAATCAAGATGAAACGATGACACTAGTCCAGCGAGAAACCAGAAAAAGAAACAAAGAGACGAAGATGATGACGACGACTTTCTGTGTCAGCTCATAGGTTAACTGATGTTTTAGCGCACGTACTGGCAAGTGATTTTGAAGATGACCCGAGTAAGCTTGTTCCAACACTCTTACCTAAGCTGCCATAAAACCAAGAGAGTCAGACTCCACTAAGAAAGAAAGTCACGCAGAAGCTCCTGAAGATATTCACATTCGAGAGACGCAAAAAGTGACTTAAAGACTATGTAGAACAAGTGCTTAAACCTACACGGTGAAATTTAAAGAGTTCAAATCTGAAGTTGTACATTAGAAAGCAACATGTTCCATTACACATTTGTGTGATTCCTTCTTCGTGACATTGTTCCCGGCAATAGGACGATGGTTTGAGACTATATATCCGTTCTGGCAGTTTGAAGTCTCCTGTCTGGATTGAGTTTAGTACATCAGCAGAATTAACGCCGTCCAATTTAAAACTTTCAACTATCTAATGACGAGTTTAACATGACCGATGGAAAAGTCACTCTCCACATGATGTAAGTTTGTCCTCCTAGAGGTAGAGGACCATATGAAAAAGTTGTATTGGTGGACAAAATTTGCTCTACCAAACGCAGTATCGTTCAAATTGACAACTTACACGATCAGATGTGCTTAGACCGTGCCATCGTGCGGCGGATGTACACCGAGAACAACGATACAGTGGAATGCAAAAGTTAATGGGAGAGCACTGGACAGTCGGACAGAGCCAAATAACGAAGAGAAGTAGAAATTCTTTTACAGCATACAGGAATCTGCCAAAGAGACACTGTGTGGCATTCCTAAAATGCAGAAACTTTCACACGTTTTGTCTTCTTGCTATACGTTGAAAGAGTACCCTCAAGTTGTTTGTGGAGCTCTCGTGTTTTCAGGACCCGATATTTCAGACGAAAAATACATTTACATGTATCATCACTAAGAGCATAAATGTTAATACCAGTATTTCTTGGAAGCATTAGCTATCCAACGGAGAGCTGTCGTGGGTGTTTACCGTCCTCACCGTGCATTTCTGAAGAAAATGTACGAACTCATTGCTCGACATGCAATCGAAGCTTTGCCAGTCCCACTTGTTACTACAACTCGCATAAAACAAGCTCAACAACAGAAGAATGCTTGCAAACTATCGAGATTGTACTAAACTTGTGGACATCTTAATTGAAACAATAACTTTAAGACACTCGTTTGTCCAGGAAAGAAAAGATGCCGTTTCAGTCACGAAATCGTGGACCTCAAGCATCAATGTCTCATAAAAATGAAGGAAGACTAGCACAGAAACAAAATGAAACAAGTGGATTTGAAACAAATCTTTGTTGACCATTAATGTACACAAGAGACAGGTATTCCTGTGAGAAGTCAATACAAAAACCTATATTTTTTTACACTCCCAACTATAGCAAGATTCAGGAGGCCGTGAAAAATCTTTCAGATCTCTGGTACTTTTTCTGATTTTGGCAAATGGATTTTAGACCTTACTGACGAAACTTAAAGTGAAGAGTAGATTCAGCGTTTCGGGAACTGTCATCAGTATACTTTGCTGATGGTCTACAATTTATCGGGATACGAAGAAAAAATTCTTTTGAAATATTATTCAGGACAAGGTACCGAATGTCTCAGAGTCACCATGAATGGAGACCAACTCATAAACATGAAATTGGAACATGTACGGTATAAAGATTCCATGTGTGATTTGGCCATGCCCCTGAGTAGAATGCGTAAAACATTTGTAATGACAGAAATAGTTAAAGGTTATTTTAAACACTTTTTCAAAACCTAAGCTAATCAACACGTTGTACTTCTCCGTTGGCCTGACACTCGCTATTACGAACAGGGCGATATGCACACAGAGCAACGAGAAGCATCCTACACTTGGTACCCAACTCACCCTTCAAACTCGTTTGATTTTTATAAAGAAATGTTGGAGTATTGCTCATGTGGACATTTTACGACGGTGTCACGAAATATTTCGACAATAATTTCTGAATCACGGAGGTATCAATCTTTTGAAGGAAGCTACTACCGTCGCTAAAGCGTGTGGATTAGTCTATCGAGAGAAGTTCATATCTGAGATGAAACTAGCCACTAAAGCCCTTCATTCCTGTCTTTCGGACAGCTTTCGATACTCCTCCAAAGTTTAGCGCTGGCTCCATTACGTCTGTGAAAGTGAATGCAAATCAACTGAAAATCCAATAAACGGTGGAGAAAAGGAAATTGGAAGTGTTTCTGTGGATGGCTCCGATTTGGAAAACCCCTAGTTCGTCAACGATTTTCAGAGATGTTTATATCAAGGATGCTGAATGTATTTCCCTCAATGAAACCTGAAAGGTAATTTCTCAGAGTTTTGAATTGAAGAGTTGTACTAGCAAACATACTAACAACGACTGATGTTAGAAAGAAAATGATACCAAGTGATAGAAATGTGGGAGCACAAATACGATTGACCTTTCTAAACCAATTCCGAATTAAGACGCATTGCCAAAATTTATGATGTGATGCACATCTAACCTTTGAATGCATGCTGCAGTTTGTTTGGGGGACGAACCAATGCAACAAGCTAGCTGTACGATGTGGATGAATCTCAAGGAGAAGAAATCAATTACATCAACGCGTGTTTTTGTATCCTTGGGAGTGCAAATATGCTCGATTTCCTACCGGACACCTTGAAATATTGACAGAACACATCGACGTGGAACACATTCGTCAGTACGAAGGGTTCATCAATGCAAAGCCTTACCTCCAACCCACTTGTTCCATTCCTTTCTTCCAACATCATTGCCAAGAAAAACTAATGTTTTTGTCGTACTTCTACTGAAACATGTAATCTATACTAACCTTATCGCCTCAAGAATAAAGAACATGCATGGACAGAAATACGGGTGTGTATTGAACTGTTTCGAGCTTTTGATTGTGGATACCACAAAACAATATCGAAAGTACAGGGATTTTCTACGGCTACGTCAATGAATTTCTAAGATTGAAACAAGAATATAGTAACTATCCGCCCTCATGTCTGATTCCAGAATACAAAGAGAAGAATGTCCGATATTACCCAAGGCGGAATACCTGGCAGATCCAAGTCGCTACTTTTAAATGTTGGACGACAAAAAAAAACTCGTGAACAAGTGGAAATCCTCCGTGAAGATTTGATCTTGGCAAAGTACGACGAAGGGACAGGTTCTGCACCCCCTGACGCGTTTCGAATGTCATCACTGCAGCGTACGTGATAGCCAATGACGTTTTAAAATTCTATGACGCCTTGGAACTTCTAGAAGATTGAGTCCTTTACTTTGACACCGGCCATTGTATATTCATCTATCGCCCTCATAGCTTTGGAGCATGGACGGACGAGGGCGGAGAAGAAACAATTAGCAGCTTTGCTTCCAGTGGCCCCAAAGATTACGGATACCAATACATAGCCCGACATGTAGAAAAGACTTACACTCAGCTATCAATCTTGTCAAGTAGTCAACTTTGATGTCTTAAAAGAAGCTTTTTATAGTGGACAAGATCGAGAGTTTCGCGTTAGGACATTAGATCCGCACAAAAATGTACATTTACAAAACCTCCAAATCGTAAGTCATCTTTTAATAAAGGTCTATAAAATTGTTTTCTGGAAACTAGTACAACTTCCAGACCACACCACTTTACCCTACTAACTTGCATCATTTGTAGTACTTCTACTGAAACATGTAATCTAGACCAACCTTACTGCCACAAGAATGAAGAACATGCATGGACAGGAATACGGGTGTGTATTGAATTGTTTCGTGCTTTTGATCGTGGAAACAAACTGTTAAAAGTATACGAAAGTTAGGATTCTCCTACCACAGAACAGTATCTAAAGGACGATTTCTCGAGTCAAGGGATTTTCTACGGCTACGTCAATGAATTTCTAAGATTGAAACAAGAAGATTGTAACTACCCACCTTCATGTCTGATTCCATACAAAGAGAAGAATTTATTACTTTGGAACACGTGGAAAAGAGCAAAGGACGACGATCGTTTGCTAAAGTCATGTTAAAATTGTTTATGTGTAAAATTGGCGCAATGTCCGATATTACCCAAGGCGGAATACTTGGCAGATCCAAGTCGCTACTTCTAAATGGTGGACGACAAAAGAAAACTCATGAAAACTTTGATGTCTTGAAAGAAGCTTTACATATAAGACAAGATCAAGACTTTCTCGTTAAAACATTAGATCCGCACAAAAATGCACATTTGCAAAACCTCCAAATCGTAAGTCATCTTTTAATAAAGGTCTATAAAATTGTTTTCTGGAAACTAGTACAACTTCCAGACCACACCACTTTACCCTACTAACTTGCAAAGTTCCAGTATAAGAAAGGAAAACTTCAAAGACCAAAACTTCACTATGAATACAAATGTCAATCGAAAATTAGATTTCTCAACCGAGTGAAGGACCCGCTATGAAGTTCAGGTGTAATTTTGAGACCAACACACTTTCACCTAAAATGACGAACTCGGCACAGTAACCAAGTGAGGGTCTTACTTCGGACTTGAAGTTCAATAATGAACTCGAGTGCGATACTGTACCTTGCACCTAGAATGATGTCGTACTCAGTATGAAGAAGACATTCCTCTTATTTTATCCACTCTGTAGACTAACCAAGAACTGCGTTTGCGACTGTAAAGATTTTCTTGAGTGGAAAAGTCTTGCCTTCGATGCTTAGATATAAAACTTGGCTGACTATGCCAAAGACATTTCTTAATCCAAGAAAAGAAGTTTCCTGAGAACCTGTGCATGTAGTGAAAATAAAATCAAAGACAATGTTAGAAACAGTGGTACGTCCACGGAAGTACTAATGTACAAATAGAAAATATGAGGAATAAATGATATCCCAGGAGAAATTAGAGACATTGAATTTTGTAGAGACTGGAGGAGTACATAGATTTCATTGGACAAACATAGACCAAGAATAGGGTACACTTATTTGATTATATGCAGTTTTGGTCATTTAATTAGTACCTCATTGATGTACGGAGTCATTTATGCCTTATGCGTTTTCGTGTTTTAATTCTTGAATAGTACATATGTTTATTTGGTTACACTATTTGATAAACAAAAAGCAATTAACGTGTATCCAATGTACAAAATGTACTTTCTCGTTCATGGTAGCCTTAAAATCCTCAACTCCACAGTTATGGCTACATCCTCTTCTTCCTCTGTTCTCAAATTGATTGACTTGACGAAAAGTCACATCGTCTAAATTTGGAGGCCTTGTGTCTTTGATATCTCTTTAACATGTTCATTGATGGACCGAGCGGTTCAAAACCGAAGTTTTCAAACTTATCACCGAACACAAATTACACTTGTTAGATTGTCCACAACAACATATCGTGTGGAGGTGCAAAGAGTGGCTATCAGATTACGCATTACTCCAAGAAAGTCAAGGAGCATCCATTTTGTTTGTATAAAGGCATTCCGCCATGACGTTGTGATAATGTCTGTCTTTAACGAAACACACCCTTGTCATTTTTGATGAAATGTTAGGATAAGACGAAGACGAAGAAGAAATTAAATTTTGGTTTACACGAAAAGGACATCATCGTCATGCTATTATTATTATTATTATTATTATTATTATTATTATTATTACACAAAATTTATTCCAAAAACGTAAAGCACATTGCCCCATCAATCTCAATGCCCATTATGTGGTATTGTCTAAAATTTGTACAGACACATCGAAAGTGGAAGTAGTAGCCAGAGATTTAGGTACACTCAAACACCTCATGCATATTTACTCATCGATTTAAGAGCGACCTCTCCCAATTAATTGAGATTTCGTACCGAATTATTTCGCAGTTGATGTCAAGAAGGAGATCCTATCATTAACACATCCTCTTTTGGCGTCTGACTGAAGAAACAACTACAAAAACATCCAACATTTCATTTCTTTTATTTTGAACAGTTTTCAACATGACGTCCTTTCAATCTCATTCTTTGCCAACGGTATGACTTCAGTTGCGAAAAAAGATGCTGCAGTCGTGCACATTTGTTAAAATCCATTCTCAACAAAGTATTACGATGATTTACTATGACATCGCGTCGATTACTTCAAGGTATCATTCACATTCCTCAAGAAATCAAACGCTGTTTTGAAAAACATAATGTAATGTTGTCACAAATGACTGCTCCAAGAATCGATACTCAAACCAAAAGACAAATCATTTTGAAACATGGTCGAAGTGGCTGCTTAGGAAGCGTCATTATTCATTCCATTTTCAAATCAGATCCTGATGCCGAAGCTAAACAAAGACAAAAAAAGCAAAATCCAGACAGCAGAAGACCCCAAATAAGAGAGGTGGTGCAAGCAGTTCATAGAAGAAAAAGAATAGCCTCAACAAGAATAGTCCAAAGAGAAAGTATATCTGCCAGAAAGAGAGGCACTGATGCTAGGACGCTACATACTCCAGAGAACCACGCCGCTCGTCGAAAATGTCTCCTCCTATTACTTCTGTTTCTTCGCCGTTCACGATCATGCCTGCCAAGCCTGAATTAACATCTGTGTTTCGTCATTTGATGGAAGAAAGCAAACCCATTTTTAAATGAACGTCTCCTGCTCCGGAGGCGACGACGACGACGTCTTATTTTTTTTTTTTTTTTTTTTTTGCATCTGCTGCAGCAGCTAAAACGACGGCCTCACCTAGAACAAAATCACAAGGCAGAACAGGTATAGTACAAGTCTTGCTGGATTTATCGAAAGAAGAACTGTTACGATTTATTCCGTTGAAAACGCCTCATGGTCGAGTGCTGCCCATAATGAAGTTGATACGAGGGTCCAACAATCAGTGAAGACTAATTCTAGTATAAAAAAAGATATTTATGATGAGTTTTGCTTCAGTATTCTTGCTTATGAAACAAAAGATGTCTCCAAGAAGTGTATACCACTACAATTATCCTCGTCGTCCCAAGGGTAAACCTTCTTCTAAAAACGATAAGCGAGAAGGACTCCCTTCTCGTTTAGCTGAGCATTGGGATGTTTTGTCAGTACTGTCTAAATCCAATCCTCCGGTGAGAAAACAAAACAAAATCAAAAGGCACCAAGAAAACTCATCAATACTGTGTGCGACTTTTGTCTGTAATGTTTTGAAAGGAACGGTGCCTATCTCGAAAATACGGAAACAACGATTAGGAAAACATCTGAATGTTATATGGCAAATGTTGAAAAAAAAATACCCATCAATCAAGGAAGCTACATTGACCCTGATCTGCCGTCTCAAAATTTTGCGATTGATCAGAGTCTCTGCATTTTGCAGTTTGACTCGACTTACTAGCGAGTTTATACGGTGCTCAACATATATAAATTTAATCGACACACAGCTTGATATCTTCCGCGTAAATCAAGTTGATGCAAACCCTACCTGACATTCTTCATACAAATCAAGTTCATCTACATACTCCTTGACATACACAACACATATCAATTTGGTTAATACACAGCTACACGTGTTCTACATAATCAATTTTGATCTAATCACTACCTGACATTCTTTACATAAGGCAAGTTCATCTATACTCCTTGACATGATCAACATATATCAGTTTGATACACACACAGATTGTGAACGTTCTGCATACATCAGTTTAATCCAAACACTATCTGACATACTCCAAACGAAATTTATCAACAAAGTATTTATCGCTAAAGGTAAACAATCATGTTTTTAAGTGTGTGTTAGATACTTCGTAGTTTAAATATTTATGCTCAAATTGCAAATTAGTGGTCACATCGTCGACACTACGCAGGGATAAGCGTTGGTTAGCTACAGTAAAAGTTCACAAAAAGAAAAAAAAAGGGACAAACACATTAATCCACAAATACCAATTGGAGACAAAAAATAGCGTTATGAGGTCGTGGGAAATATAGAACATAATATGTAATTCGAATGTTTCATTCACAGATATTGTTGTTTTCATTTTAAACTCTGGAAATATTAAATCACCTCTCTGACGACTGTTGTATTCAATACCATCTAGCTTTGTTCTATTATTTATGATGTGAAATGATTTCAACTTATTGTTTTGTGTTCGCTATTAGTTTTCATAATCTGACTAGCGATAAATTTGCTCAAATACTCAAGTGTAGTTCATATAATAATGTATACAGTCCTTGATACATTATCAGAACTGTGACTGGAATTTCTTGAAGTGTCTCGATGTATAGAATTGCAACAGCTCGATAACTCATATTTGTTGTGTTTTGACATTCCGTTTATGGATACAAAGAAGATTAAAAATGAAGTAGAGACATACAGAAACGTGGTCACTCGTATTTGATAAAGGCATACGATAACAATTAAAGACAAGCACTGATGATTGGAAGCGGGACCAATCATATTTTTTTTCTTTTTCACATCCTGTATTGCGTCTGAAAAGATTAAAAACAAATATTAAAAATTACAGGACCATGACACAATTAAGAATTTTCAAAATCTAATTTAAAAATCACTAGATTAGTAAGAAGCTAGTGTGCAAGTCTCTCCATATATTTGTGTCTGTGTGTCTGCATTAACGCTTTAATAACAAAGTCTTTCTCATTTTCCGAAAGTGTTGGCAAATTCCTCTTCAGCCGCGGATAATGAATGTTAATCCTTATTTATTCTTGTTTTCAATCCTTTCGCTTAAATTTTCGTTAACTATTTTGTATGTGGCACAATTTCTTAGACACTTGTAAATTTCGTTCTTTCATCAATTAAAATGGTAATGCATGCTTCAGCAAAGGGCTTTCTAACCCTAGAATTAAACATTCTTCATTAAACTTCCAATCTCATGCAATCTCATGCAAAAACAATTGTCAAATCACAGAGCATTGAAATTGTATATTTACTGGGAAAAATATAGAAACTTTCATTTAGTTAATACAGCAGTGAAATATACCGTGTTTCAGCCTTCTCCAAAACTGGCATACACTTAGATATGGTGTGGAGTGGTGAGGAGTAGAGACGTCGAGAAGCAGATGGGGGGATTTGAGAATGATTTAAATGTGATATTATTACGACTCTATGGTCTTAAAATGAGTAATAGAAAAGGGTGAGAACCAACAAGTTTTGTACAATTCAACAAATAATTTATTTCCATAGAATACAAAGGAAAAATGTAAAAATACTGTGAAATAAATCCCAAATAATCCAGAATTTGGAACACATGTCCTAATGCCTTTTTACTGGTATTCTAAACAAAATCCAACGCTGGAAGTGTTTATGTGCCTGTGGTGGCTTGTGTCGTAGTGATATACCAACAGTCGTTTGCTGAATCACAATAATAAAATCAAAGAATATACCATTATTTTGAAATTTCACTATAAATCAAAGTTTCTATTTCTATTTTTGAGCACTTTGTATTTCCACTTGAATTACTTAATTTGAATAAACAAATATTAGCCCAAATAAAACACTGGACACAACAATATTACAACTGATTATGCTTAGATCTTACAACACGAATAAATAATTTCTAGAAAAATAGGATTATAGTCCTCTACTTCACCTCAGGTAAAGATTACCATTTTATAAACAAAAATATTACCTAATGGAAAGGTTTTTTTCTGGAAGGTTCAAAATGTTTACAAGATAAAATATTAGTTATACGTTAGTTAAACACAATCACCCTGACTCAGGCAAAGATAATGATCCTAATAGCTAACCCAAACTCATAGAGAAAATATTAGCTGTGCAAAATTTGCTTACAGAATTTAAAAAGTCTATAATCCAGGTCAGGGAGAAAGTAAACTTGATTTTGGACAAGGTCAAGTCCAAAAGACAATTATCCATAGCATTTAATGAAACAAAAATCTAACTAACAAGCAATGTAAATTAATTATGCATAACAGATATGAATGAAATAATTGTCTCATTTCTTTAGCGTATACTCAGTTCTTTTTGTTTATTACAAGCACTGCATGGGTTGCAACTTTTATATGTACACAGAGAAAGCCAAATATATAGGGACTAAATTCATGATGAAAACAAACTGCAGTGATTTTCAACAAATACTGAATGATGAGTTGACAAAGAAAAATCCTAACATTTCATCTGAGGTGTTTCTTTATGTCTTTTTTTTTTTTTTTCCTATATTGCAACCTGATGTTTGTTTTTATTTTTCCTATTTTTGGCGCAACAACACAGGAAAGATTTAGCGTGCCGAGGTAAGAATAATAAAGGACCTTGACCCCGGGATACACCATGGCAGCCGACACGATCTGATTCGAATACAAGAATCGAACCCACAAGTTTTATTCACGCATCCGACAAGCTAACCACTTTCACTCTATATCGCAACTTGAGATCTTTAAGTCTCAATTTATTAATGTAAGGACTTCAGCATAAGACGTTTTCAGAAATAGAACATATTATTAGGAAAATAATGAACAGTAAGAAAAACATACAGATTGCCTTAGGGCCTTTTGATTTATTTTGTTTTGTTTTGTTTCTGTTGTGTTTTTGTTTCTATTTTTGGAAGGGGGGGGATCATGCTGCACATCAGTTTTATTTTCCACCTGTTAATGATAACTTGCTATTTTCGATCGTCTTAAGTTGTGCAGAGCTTAATGTTTTTTTGTAAGTTATCTGCATTGAGAGGTGGATATGTTGTTTCAAGGTCTGGCACTCGCTGATCTGACATACTTAAGGTACTTGTCATTGTATCTCCAATTTTTTTAAATAAAGTTTGTTGAATCTGCTCCAACCGTAGTAGTTGTAGTTGCTGTTTTATCTTCTGTTGAGCTGGTAATTAACGTACCAAATTTTGTGCAATAACTCATTCTTATTATTACCGCGAGATAAAATTTTGTGAATATATATTATAGAATGAGCATAATTAATTTCGACGCACAGCTATTAATAAAACATCAACATAACCACGACCTACCGGATTACCATTCCGTGATAGTTGGACGAACTCGAACAGACAAAACTAACCTTCCCATGAATTTATTACTTGATAACTTCTTCAGCTACCATCGAGTTTATATTTACTCAATAAATCCACAGCAGGATAAATACGAGCTGCTTAGCGAATACAATGAAAAGCTAAATAATGAACTTGGCGTAGGTGATGATATATATATATATATATATATATATATATATATATATATATATATATATATATATATATATATATATATATATATATATCATAAAACAACCTGAAGATCTAATTCCAGATCTAGATTCTGACGCGCATAAAATTATTGTGTTGGATGACATTCCGCTAAGCAATGCCGAGATGGATAAGAAAAAATCTTATTTTTCATTAGCAAGCAACAAAAAAAAATGTGATGCAGTCTATCTGGCACAAGTATTTTATAATGTTGATCGATTTATCAGCAATGCGGAGGTGTATGAAAAGATACATTTGCTGAGCTTTATCATAATGCCACTGGCAGAATGCCAGCGTCGGAGCAGCCTACTGTTCGGGGAAATCGCTGTTTCTTTTTCTTTTCTTTTTTTCTTTTTTCTTTTCTTTTTTCTTTTTTATAAGCTAGCACGAGATCGAAATCGTATGTTCAGATGTGGAATAGATGCGTTTTTGGACTGTGAAAATTATTCTAACAGATACTTATAAAAATGGATGCGAAACGAATAGACGTTCTAAAGAAATTTGTTGCAACGAGGGCCCCGCTCAAGAAAAAAGTCAAACAGAAACGAAGAGCACTACTGCAAACGTCAGAAGAAACTGCTGGATGTTTTAGACCAGTGACTGAAGCTGTACATGGCAAACAGCCAGACATTTCTGCGGCATCACCAGAAGATCAAAACAATTACTGGATAAAAGACTACTTGGTCTAGGTGAAGAAGGACAAAAGAAAGCTGCAGAACAAATTATTGAAAACATAGGGGATCCTGTTGCACAACAAGCTGAGATTTTACGAGAACTTGGAAGAGTGGATCGGATAGAAGAAGAAAGAGCAAAGACAGAACGAGATAAAGAACGATGAAAACGACGAAAACAGGAAGAATTGGACACTAAAAAAGAAAAGATTCGATTGAACGAAATTGAAAAAGCAATAAAAAATAATTAGCAGCGATCTTATAGATAGCGAAATTAAAGATATGGAAAATGATGTGTTCAAATCAGAAAAACTTACTAGGCAGGTAATATCAGAAAACTGGAAGATACAGAAATTGGTAGATATATCGAGTTATTAACATATATAAAAATTTTGAATGAATCTGAATATCATGATAATATCATTAATCCTAAAGATTTTTTGAAGAGCATAATCTTTGCTAAAATATACCGAAAAAGTATTAT
>JAECUM010014968.1:0-53032 GCA_016617855.1 Megalonaias nervosa | reverse complement strand
ATGTTAACAAGAAGCTCAGGGCCTGCATGTCAAGCTCACGATGAACACGCTGTTGTGACCTTGAGGACAAAGTCAATGGGTAGAGACAGAATGTAACAAAAAAGCTATATTTTATCTTCATACTGATTTACCCAAAATATTAACAAAGTTATCAAGGGGTTTAGGAACTATAAGGAAATAAAACAACTATAACAAAAGTCTGAACGAAAACTTTCAGTGATTGTGACCCCAAGACGAAAGTTTCGATATCACATGTCTCATAATGAATTGTCTTAGGCTGCCACTGATTCATTCCAAGTATGAAGAATCGATCAAGAGGTTTAGAAATGAAAGGAAAGTGAATTTTAAAAAATTTATCCAGAACCTGAATACAAAGTTTATATGGCTTTAACCATGACCTAAAGCCTAAGGGGCAAGGATACATGTCTCCAAATAAATTGTAAAGCTTCGCAATAAGTCATTACAAGTATGGTTAAAATCTATCTAGACGTTTAGGAAAGAAATGAAAAAAAAAAATTCAGCCAAAATTTAACACAAATTTTGTATGACTCTGACTTTGACCTTAAGTTCGTAAGGAATATAGAGCATGTCGTAGAATGAACCGTCATGGAGTCATAGTGAATCATGCCAGGTAGGGAGAAACTCCATCAAAAGGTGTAGAAAATAGATGTATTAGCAAGAAGTGTAATCAAACACATAATGCAAATATTAAGTGACAGTTACCTTGACTCCAAGGTTAAAGAGGCGAGTCCGGTATGTCACAGAGTGAATTGTGTTACTTCATAATGATTCAGCCCAAATGTGATTAAAAAAAATATATGAAGGGATTTAAAAAAATATGTGCAAATGAAAAACTTCAACTAAAACCTTAACAAATGTTGATAACGCAATCGCTGCCGCCGTCGGAAAAAAATACTATGTCTCGTTTCCAACTAACGATGGATTACGAATAAATGGAGTCCAAACAATGTATCGCACTTCACATTAATATCTTAAATTATTATTTGATTTTTGCCCCAGAAACTAAAATATGGATAATGGATGGTTGGAGGTAAACATGGACGAAGACAGTACAAATATTGAAACTAAAGAAGTTTAAATAGGCAAACGACACATGTACATCACCAGTCTAAGGGGTGAACCCAATAATCTCATTGAGTTTGTTTAAATGGTTTTGGAGTTTTGCCCTGGAGAATAAAGTGTAGATAATAGACCACTAGTAAACTAGGTGTATCTAGTGTGTACCACCAGTCAAATATATGCACCAAGTTTGTAGAACAAGTCAAATATGTGTACCAAGTTTGGACCAGTAGCCAAATATGAATAACAAGTTTGGACCACTAGTCAAAATATGTGTACCAAGTTTGGACCACTAGTCAAATATGTGTACCAAGTTTGGACCAAATATGTGTACCCAGTTTGGACCACTAGACAAATATGTGTACCAAGTTTGGACCACTATTCAAATATGTGTACCAAGTTTCGGAGATACATTCAACAGAGTGAGAGTTATGCTCCAGAATCAAAATTGTTTATGGACAGGCATATAGTCGGATTCGATGAGGACAGCTTGAAGAGTGGACATAAAAGATATTGTCAGATTAGATGCAAACAGCTGGAAAGGTGGACATAAAACGTATAGTCAGATTAGATGCGGACAGCTGGAAGGGTGGACATAAAACAAATAGTCAGTATCGATGCAGACTGCTGGAAGGGTGGACATAAGACAGATAGTCGGATTAGATGCAAACAGCTGGAAGGGTGGACATAAAACATACTGTCGGATTAGATGCAGACAGCTGGAAGGATGCATATAAGACATACATGCGGATTAGATGCAGACAGCTCGAAGTGTGGACATAAGATGTACAGTTTGATTAGATGCAAACAGCTGAAAGGGTGGACATAGCATTAGCTTGGGGTGGGTTGGTTAAAAAATGAAGAAAGCCATTAAAAGTTAGAACTACAGCATCGAGATTCAAATGTTACATACGAATGTTTCTTTAAATGCATTCCAAGTAGATAATACAATGAAGCAGTTAAATTAAAACAATCTGCAGGATTTATATTGTTAATTGGTATGTAAAAGGAGAGTGAAACAATGAATCATTTATAAGAAGAAAGTACTGGTTAAAAGCATTGAAACTGAAGAATTATGAACAATAAAAGTCCCATCTTCAATACTATCATGTTTCATATATATATATATATATATATATATATATATATATATATATATATATATATATATATATATATATAAGAGAGAGAGAGAGAGAGAGAGAGAGAGAGGTTATACCCTTTACCACAGAAAAATACATGGTTCAGTTAATGTGTTTCGCGTAATAAATATATACAAAGAAAGCATAACATTGTCATATTAAAATAGTAACGGTAGGGATAACTCTCAAAGAATTTGCAACTCTGTGGCCAGATTAAAAACATGGTTGCAGCTAATAAGAGACATAACTAAACAAAATAAACTGACAATGTTTCTCAAGTTATTGGCTGTTACTAACAAAGTGTGGGCATTAAACGCACAGAATAGAGATTGGTATCCACTATCAGTGGTTTACAAAGGGAGAGATGTGGGGTTCTTATGGATTTAAATCAGCCATGAGGTGGAAGGACGAGGGTGCTCATCGGTATCATAATCCCTGCAGTCCATGTAAGGGTGCATGCAGAAATGCTGTGACAATCCATATAAGAGTGTGTGCAGAAATGCTGTGGCAATCCATGTATGAACATATACAGAAATCTGTGGCAATTTATGTAAGTGTATACAGAAATTATGTGAGTGTATACCGAAATGCTGTAGCAATCCATGTATGAGTGTATAGAGAAATCTGCGGCAATCTATAATAATAATAATAATAATAATAATAATAATCAACTTTCTTTAACGAGGATAACACATTTGGTCATGACTGACCCATCTGCCATGTGGTCCTCAGTTTTTGTAATTGACTATGTTAATAAAAAAATATTTAAAAAAATACAAGACCATGCACATAATTAGATATCGTCGCACACTGATTCATACATATAACATAAATGACTATATGTGCTTATACTTGGAAACATATACACATATGAACAATATTCTATACATATTATTTATGGATATAATGATAACGTTTTCTATTCAGAACCTTTAATATGTCATTCCAGTTGGTCAAGAAAGAATTTCTTTAATGATATTTTAAAAGAAGCAAGGGATTTTGAATTACGTATCCTCAGTGGTAAGGAATCCCATACAGTAGGTACTGATACAATAAATGAACTTTGTAATGTCTGGTTTTCCACCACGGAATCTGGAGAAATTTGTTAGTCGTCGATCGAAGATTACGTTCAGTATTTGATAAACTTAGTTCAGTTAGGTTAGAGATATAATCTGGAGAAAGACCGTTTTAACGGACTTATATGTCATGATTCCTTTAAAATAAAGAATACGCTTTTGTATTGGTAGCCATTGCAGACATGAAAACAAAACATTCGAGGGAATCATAACAGGAAGTTTCAGTATTATTCGGGCTGCCCTTTTCTGGAGTAATTCTGGACAGATTATTATTGGATGTGTTTCCCCATATGGTACAGCCGTAATCTGAGTGATAGTATATAACCCGAAAAATAAAGTTCCAGTGATCGGGGAGGTAGAAATTTCGAAAGCAATTTTAACAGAGTTATTCTTTTGACTACCATTGCACAAAGGTGATCGATATGTGAATTCCAGCTGAGATGTTGATCAATATAGATACCAAGAAGTTTTTGATTTGTGACAATAGATACGTGTAAGCCATTTTCAGTTAGAAGTAAATCCATGTTAGTAGATAGACGCTGCCTTGTTCCGATTGTCATACATTTCGTTGTAAAGATATTAATATGCATATGATGACACCAAACTGATATATTGTTGAGGTCGATTTGAAGTTTATTTTTAAATGTAGTCTAGAGATTTACCAGATAAATGCAATGTAGAGTCGTCAGCGAAAAGATCTGTGTTAGAGTGCTCTGGATACAACGCTAAGTCATTGATTAATAGTAGAAAAAGAAGAGGCCCTAATATAGATCCTAGAGGAACACCACTTAAGATATGACTTGGTTCGGAAGTATATTTTCCAGTGGAAACAACCTGGTGTCTGTTAGTGACATACGACGTGAACCAGGCAACTGAGTTTGGAGAAAACTTGTAGGCTGAAAGTTTTTTAATGAACACGGAATGGTCAACCAAATCGAATGCTTTTTACAAATCAATGTAGAGTGCGCCAGTAAGTTCGCCTGATTCTACTGCTAGTAGCCATTGGTCTATAAGTTTTGTCAATGCAGTTTGACATGAATGATTCTGTCGAAAACCTGACTGTGATCTATGGAGGAGCTGGTGCTTGTCAAGATATCTGAAAATATGCTTGCTGACATGATTTCAATAACTTTTGAAAGTACAGATAGAATAGATATGGGTCGATAGTTGGATGGGTCATTCTTTTCATTTCCCTTATAAATTGCGAATACTTTTGCTAGCTTCAATGACTCCGGGAATTTACAGGAAGTGATACTACAGTTAATTTTTCAAGGACTCTGAGATTGATAAAGCCGACATTTTCAGAGTTTTGGGGTGAATTCCATCTAGACCAGCTGATTTGTTTGTGTCAAATTTATTGAGAATATCAAAAGTGAAATTATTCTTATTAAGGGAATGTTGAAACTAACATGATCGGGTACCCTTTCATTCACGAATTTAGTAAGTTTGTCCAAATTAGGCTTTGTAAGATTAGACCTGTCAAGGGTTTGGGATATATTAGTAAAAAGGAGATTCAGTTGGTTTGCAATATCGAGCTCATCAGTATAACTAGTGCCATCAACTATAATTTCACATAGAGCTAGAGGTGCAGGTTTCGTTGAAGTTAGGTTTCGCAAGTGATTCCAGATGGATCTGTTATCGGAGTTTGAGGTAATGGCTTCTTTGAAAAAGGAGCACTTGCGTTTTACGATCAGTGATTTGACTTTGTTCCACCACAAACGATAGTTTGTAAAGTCTTTATATTTATGATAGTAGTTTCGTTTGAGTTGTGCCTCTTCGATTTTGTTGGCATACCATTCTGGTTGTTTTGATTGTTTGATTCTTTTGATGCGTATGAGGGCGTGTTTATTTAGGATACATGTAGTAAGAAAAAAGTGGATCCAGATAGACAAGTCATATTCTGTGTCTATGTTAGGGAAAGTTATTGAGTTAATGTTTTGTGATAGTTCTGTGCCAAATTCATTTTCAGCAAAGTTTTAAAAACATCTGTATTGCATATAGGATGCAGAAGTATACACTGTGTAAGTGTATACAGAAATGCTGTGAGTGTATACCGAAATGCTATGGCAATCTATGTATGAGTGTATACAGAAATGTTGCAATCCATGTAAGAGTGTATACAGAAATGCTGTGGCAATCCATGTATGAGTGTATACAGAAATCTGTGGCAATCCATGTATTTGTATATACAGAAATCTGTGGCAATCCATGTAAGAGTGTATACCTAAATGTTGTTGCAATCCATGTATGAGTGTATACAGAAATGCTGTGGCAATCCATGTATGAGTGTATACAGAAATGCTGTGGCAATCCATGTATGAGTGTATACAGGAATCTGTGGCAATCCATGTATTTGTATATACAGAAAGCTGTGGCAATCCATGTATAAGTATATACCAAAATGCTGTGGCAATCCATGTATTTGTATATACAAAAATCTGTGGCAATCCATGTATGAGTGTATACAGAAATGCTGTGGCAATCCATGTATGAGTGTATACCTAAATGTTGTTGCAATCCATGTATGAGTGTATACAGAAATGCTGTGGCAATCCATGTATGAGTGTATACAGAAATCTGTGGCAATCCATGTATTTGTATATACAGAAAGCTGTGGCAATCCGTGTATGAGTATCTACAGAAATGCTGCGGCCATCCATGTATAAGTATATACCAAAATGCTGTGGCAATCCATGTACGAGTGTATACCGAAATGCTGTGGTAATCTATGTATGAGTGTAACACGAAGTGCTGATATCAACCATTATTTAAATGTGGAAAGTAAGAGCTAGAAACGGACTTAAAACATTAATCATACGGCAAACTTTCCAAAACCTTAGTGGTGCTATCAAATCAGGCAGTCATGAATCCACAGATGCATGTATTGCAAATTTGGGAGCTGCATAAAAAAGTACATACAAGGCAATGCCAGACGTAAAACATTATTTCTTCAAGGACATAATTCATCTCGAGAAGGTTATAGAACATAAACGCAATGATTACAAGAGGTCAGTTCTCGGATGCTTTCAGTTGTTCCCATTATCCATTGTAAACAATGATTACCACACAGAAAATAAGTTCAGATTAAAGTGATCTTGGCAACATTACGTTTATCTCTTTCAAGTTGTCTTCTCTTAACATTTGAGCTTATCATGCAAAAACTAAAATTGTAACTTTTAATTGGCACTATATAGCCAGTATGGTGCTGGCATACTTTTAAACCACATACATACATATATACATGCATGCATGCACTTACATACATACATACATACATACATACATACATATACATATACATACATACATACATACATACATACTGTGAAAGAGTATGAAAGACACAAAACAATTTTAAAAAATTATCATCCGTGATATCAAGTAAAAGTGCTATAATAAATTGACAAAAAATAGCAATAATGTTGTATTTTTCATTCATCACGGTTCTTAAAATCTGCTGAAGAATCTATTATCTGTGTCCACTGGTAGAAACCCGATTTTACTGGTTGAAAGTCACAGGCTTTGAGTAACCTTGGAATGATTGACAGTAATTTAAACATGGTTTGTGCAACAGTAATTACCTTGGGTTTTTTATTACTCAAGATATATTACGGTGGCAATGAAAGGGCGCCTTGTATCCGCCGCTTACAAAAAAAAAAAAAAAAGCGTTCAGCATTCATGTATGACAAAAATGTAAAATACATCGTATAAACGGCGTTAGAATTAATAAGTACACATGTATTTCCCGTATCTGCATCAGCTCCAAATGTCTAAGAAATGAGGGAGGGAAAATAAGGAGAACATAATTGTTAGTATTAGCATTTTTATATTGTTAATCTCTTTAAGGAATGTAAAATATAAAATAAAAACCAAGTTACTGCAGTCATGATCAGCTGACTAAATTTGTGAAAACTTGTATGCATACATCTATACATCTACATATTTATAAAAAACAAAAACAACATTTAGTTTTCAAAATATTTGTTATACATCACACATCACTTCTTGCACAAAAACTAGCAAAATATATTTCAAAACATGTTTGTAAGCATGTATTGTAAATTACGCATATCTTCACACATTTAACATACATACATACATACATACATACATACATACATGCATACATACATACGCAAGATAGTTATTTTCTCAAAGTCTCCATTAGATTCAGTCATCACATTAACAAAACCATGCATGAAATTATTCATTGATATCAACTACTCCACATTCGTAATTACTTCTCTATTTCCCTATAAAATATATTTTCATATATTCCATTTAGTAAACAACTTTTGTACTTTTGAATTTCCAAATTAGACTTACTGATTTTAAATTTAAATTGCAATATCAAATCAAAGTAGAGCTCTTGTAGACTTAGTTTTTTGTTTCAAATTTTCGATCTAAATATAATAGATTATAACACTAGATTACCAAAACTTAACTGACAAGATTCATTTAAATCTCAAATAAAGTCAGATTTACGGAAATTGTGAAATCTACTCCAATATCGGTTCTTCAAACATGTAAAACACCGACACTAAAATTGTTCACAGTTGCAAAGTTTCGTCGTTTCTTCATCACTATTACAGTAAGAACACCCTTTATGGCACCAAATTTTGTGTTTTGGAATGTAGAATGTAATAAAACAAAAAAGGTTTCTTAAGCTATGGGTCACTGTAAAAAAAGACTTTACTAATCTATTGCATATCTCTGTGCGTTCTTGTCGATTCCTGAATAGAACCTCAATATTCTTCGGGGAAAAAAGTATGTAGATGTTTTCTCTTGTTGCAAATTGAATCTTTATAAATTCCTGACTGCACTTCTAAAACCACAAAACTGTGTAATCTGGAGTGAAAAATCACATAACTTACATAACGTTTCAAAATGATCAATATAAACATTGCTCATCAAATAAATGGTATATAAATTATAACCCCCGCCCTCATCCCTTTCGACAACTATGATTTATAAAAGAATTGGTCTCTGGTTTAATCGTTATAATTTTATTTTTTTCAGAAACCCTCGTGTGAAATTTCTGCTTCGTTTTAATAAATTCTGCCCATGCTACATCCTTCTAAAACAGTTGTAAAACATTTTTTGGATAAATGAGATATTTGCAAATCATTTAATTAAAAAACAAAATGTAACGTGACAAGTCATATTTATTGGGAAAGTAATCAAAGTTTATTCCACCATTCTGAATTATTAATCAGCAAATTCTGTACCCAGGATATTTTTAAAGATATTATGAAAGATACTGGATGTTTCATACGCAATCCATCATCTTCTAATTTATTAATAAGTGTTGTTTTTCTACTTATTTTATCACATATAAACTTAAAAAACATTTTTCAATTCTTTTTATAACATTTTGTTGGACTTCAAAACCCTAAGAATAAATGTGTCAGCTTGAATAAAGTCATCGATTTAGAACAGTACATTTCCCATATATTGTAATTTTTCTTCCATTCTATTCCCCTAAATGTTTTTTAAACCTTTAATTTTGTTTCCAAATTAATTTCCACACTCTCTTACGTATTCATGGATAACTCAACTCCTAATAAATAGAAATTAAAAACCCAATACAAATTTTTACTAGTCTGTATATGGGAATTACTTATTACCTTTACAAGTTTTGTTTTGTTGAAATTAACTTTTAGTCCCAACATTGGTGCAAATATGTCTAACGTTTATATCGAGGCATACAGAGTTTTCTGATTCATGTAGTGGAAAAGATGTGTCGTCTGCATACTTTGTGAGTTCATTTTCACATCCATTTATGCATACGCCTTTAATGTCAGTATTGTTCCTAACCATAACGTCTAGAGTTTCTGTTACTAAAAAAGGCATACAAGGAGAGAGATTACCTTGATTAGCCACTACAGATAAGAGCTCCAGTGAAACGCATGCATCATTAATCAACTCATTTGATTCCTATACATGTACAAGATAGGGTTATCTTGTTGTGGGTAATATGTCATACTGTACAATGTTTATTAATATTGGCATTTTACCATGAAAAAACATACGTATTCCGACTTCCAACTGCACTGGTCAGAAAGGCCTTTTGAGTAGGCCAGGATGTATAAACATGGAAGAATATAAACGGTCATGAACACAAATACACGTACTTAAACCATGTTAGTAAAGCATCAGAATCTTGCTCATGGTGGCCTTCTTTGGTGGTAAAGGTGTAGCACTGAAATGATAATTATCAGGTTTTCTCATTGAAGCATACTAATTGAACTTTGAACAAATCATTTCAACAAAGTCACTGAAGCATGAAATATGTGCCACTGAGACCTCTATTTGCAACAAGGATATAGAACTTATCAAAATACGTCTGCTCAAAAAGGTCCATGGTTGGAGGTGTACGTACATAGAATGCCAAAAGCTCACATGGTCAGGAGTTGAACACAAAAACTTAACCAAAGCCAGTAACATATGGAATAATGGTCATGAAATTCTTCTGTTATCATGTGGTAGTAACTGAGATGCATCTAGTTTAATAATTATGGCAGGAACAGTGCTTGAGATTGAAAAAAAAAAATCAGTGAACAATGAAATATGGGTCACATTGACTTACTTCTATGGTGAGAGTGAAGTACTCTTCAAGATGCACTAAGCCGTTTCATGATTCTTGGTGTAAACAAACCATTCGGTTATTAGATAAATGCAAAGACTTAACCCAAGCCAATAAAATAGGAAATGTAGGTCACCTGACCGTTTTTTAAATTTGTGTTTTGTTGTTGTTGTAAGTTTGTGCTATTAACAGGCATTCACACAGTTAGCTAGTTTGATGATGTTTGCATGAACAGAGCTTGAACAAACTTAAAATATGTAAACAGTCAGTGAATTATAAAATATGAGCCACAGTGAAAAACTTTCGAGATCAGGGTTTAGCACTGTCAAGATGCATCCTCTCACCAGATATCATAAATCTTGATGTAACAGGAAGCATACAGGGTGCAGACACAATTTTGTCATGAGCTAATGTAAAGCATTAACCTAAGCCAGTGAAATACAGGTCACAGTAAGCCTTTTTTGCAAGGATATCTTATTTTAATAGAAATGCATACAATCATCGAATTTGATGATTCTAGCATGAACAGTGCTTTATATATGAACTTAAACTACAAATTTACGAAGTAAATAGAGCATGAAATATGGGTCACAGTGACCTACTTTTACGATGTTATACTTATAAAGATAAGGATGCATCACCTCACCAAGTTTCACGATTCCAAGTATAACAGTATTTATTCCATCTGCAAAACACCTGAGGTAATTACAAAAACATGACCAACAAATGCGCAGCTAAAGCATATGTATGCACAAATTTATCCACCCACCCCCTCGGCCACCTCTTCAGTTGGTTAGGCGTTTTCAAACTACTGCAAACTGATGCCTACGATAAAGGAACAAACGATGGTTGAGATTCATTGAGGCTGTATTTTATGTTGGATCAAACTGCAAACCGCACTGACACAGATCTGCTGTTGCATAATCCATTGGCAGATCTGGGTCCATGCAGTTTATTAGGTGGAGTCGCTAGAGCAAACAACATGCTGGCTCATTGTGCGGCTGAAGATCAGGTTCGATTTTCTTTGCCCCCGACCCGACTTACAAGTGAGCATATATAACAATTCAAGTCTCTGAAATTTGTGAAGTTTTCACCTTATACTTAAATTTTGTAATTACTTTTACCTCTTTTTAAAAAATATATTTGTTTATAAAGAAAAACAAGGAGCAACTAATGAGTAACTGGAACTTTTCCTATTTTTTATGTGTCAATTTAGATCATTCTCACGCCCCTGGACACCACAAGATCTGAGGTAAAAAAAACCCCCATACAATAAATAAATAATTTGATATGTGCTTTAAAATTATTTAAGCAAGTAGTTAGTAAACCAAGGGGAGGTAACACTATGGAGTAGAAAACTAAGGGGAGGTAACACTATGGAGTAGGTCCCATTGCAGGGGTGGGGTGGAGTTAAAAAGTAGTGTTACCATATTTATGACCATCCATTTGTTACCATATTATGCCATTTGTTTCTTTGACCCACCATGTTAAGATCAAACACCTTTTGCCTATTCTTGTAGATAAAAAGCCCCTCTACAATTTTTGTTTGATTATCATTTTGTGCAAATTTCTCCCACTCCTTATTTGACAAATACTTATTCCAATAACTTTACAGCACACATGAATCAATTTTTTGAATAAAGTATGAGCTAACATTATATTATGACAAGCAGTATGCTAAATCATACAATCTGCGTGCAAAAAATCTTGTTAACTAGTGCACGACTGCACAATCTAATTCTGTTGAATCAGTATTTAGGGAAAATTGTACAAAATGAATTATTAACGATTCCCTGAAAATCTATTAGCAATTTGTAATTTGAGTTCCGTCTGTTTTGCGTCCACCTATCTATCACCTTTATTCTACCATCTAATATTTGTTGTTGTGGCTTTAATGCCATTTTTTTTTTTCAGCACATGATAAACTATACATGGCGTCCAGTATATCTGGTGGAGGAAGAAACCAGGAAAACCCAGGAAAGATTTGTACATGTATATATTTTGATGCTGAGTAAACTGAAAAATAAATATAAGTCATAAGTATAACATGGGTCAGCGATTTAGTGGTCAGTAGCCTCACTTATATACAAACCCAATAATGTCCATCAATTTTCGAGTTCAGACTTATAATTTATACTAAAACTTTTAACAGATTTAACATATCTATACCAGATATGTTCATTTCATGTTGGATCACACTACACAATGCACACAGATCTGCTGTTGCATAAAGCACTGGCAGATCTAGGTCTATGAAGTTCATTAGATGGAGTCAGTAGAGCAAACAACATGGACCCTGATGTGGTGGCACATTATGTGGCAGATCAGGTTCGATCATTTTTGCAGTTGAAACTGACTTACAAGTTAGCATATATGGTAAGAAATTTATTGTAATTTTCAAGTCTCTCTGAAAGAGCCTTTTCCACATTTCACGATGTCAGCATATGATTAAACCATCCTATATTTGTTTTGAGGAAATTTATTTTTGTGGAAGAAATACAAATACCAAAATGATGTGCTTCTTTGGGGGGTCATTACACCTGTAAATAAGGTATGAAAAATGTGCCACAAACATAGATCCAACATCATTTGTTGCCAACATACTTTTAATTGCTGATAATTTTGCAGTTTGGAATTCAAACAATAAAACCTGCATATTCATTTTGATTCTATGATAACCACAAATCTAACGAGAATGAACAGAGAAAGATGATGGATATATACAAATACAAAGTCGATATCTAATTTTACATCATTTATTTCATACTTTCATCATTTTCTTGTTTTTTGGCGTTTCCATCGGGTAAAAATGAATATTTAATGACCATAAGTCAAAAATGAAGTTCTTTCATGTGTTAATAAAGTATCTGATCTATTAACATTTAATTAAGATACAAAATATAAAAATCCACTCAACCATACTTCTGTTTCGCATTCTTAACACTATAAATTACTGTAATGAAAAGTCACAAAGTGATGTGTTATCTTAATACATGGATTGACAAAATCATAGAGGCATTCATGACAGAACTAAATACTTTATACAACATTTTTCTACTTAAAGCAAATGTATGTAATTTTCAAGCAGACAAGGTTCACAAACAGCACAGCAGAACATGACAAAAACTCCATTATATGAAGTCTGATATGGTCTGCATATTGAAACCACCCCTGAGCAAAACGAAAAGAAAAACAATAACACTGAGGTTAATCATGGGTGTGGACAGACAAACTGATGGACATGCACAAGACACCAATGTGACTGCTATCATGAGAGTCTCCAGGCAGGATCAATAATTGTCTCCCTTTGGAAATAATAGTAATTGATAGTAGTGTTATGAGAAATAATATTGGTTCTGATATTGCGGATCTTGTATGATTGTTCTTGTTGTTTTTGTGGGTTTAGTGCCATTTTTCAGCATATGATAGGCTATACATGGTGACCAGTATAACTGGTTGAGAAAGTCCCTGGAAAACCCAGTTAAGAATCACCAACCCATGGGAAGCCACTGGCAAGTTTTCTCACATATCCATATTGGCCACGCCAGAGACTCAAACCCACTCAGAGATGAGATGACAGTGACCAATAAAGGTCAGAGCTCTAGACCTCTCAGTCATCCAGGGCACTTGTATAATTGTGTATATGTACTTTGTGAAATAAACAGTATAGCAAGGAATTTTAGGCAAATGGTATTGTTCCACCAGTTTCACAAGTTTCAGAACTAATGGATCTATGTCAGAACAATAAGTTTAGTCAACTTGAAAAGAACAATGTATTTGTAAGATCATATTACCTGCAACCTAATGCTTTCGCTGGACTTGAAAAATCCATGTGTCTGATCATACTGAAGTGTGACAGGTGAAGAAGGAAAAGCAACGTTTTCAAGACGTTTGCCAGACTGAACAAGTGAAATTTTAAGCCAATTGTCAAAAAAAAAAAGGAGAAAAGATGATTTTTCTTGAGTAAATGGCATCCTTTATTCATAATTTGTCTCACTGGGCATAATATAATAAAAAGGAAAAATGTTACTTGCTATTTGAATACAAGCGTATCCATTTATAACGAGTCTCTATCAAGCAGATGAATCTTAATCTAATATCAAAAGTTCATAATTTATGTCATTAACAAATATTTTATTTACATAAGCATCTCAAAGACCTGGAATACTCATCATTTCCTACATTTAGAGCCAAACTGTTTCAAATTCACCAACTAGTTACAAACAACTTTGCATTTAGTGCAGTTTGCTTGGAAATTGAGTAAAGGAACTAGACAATGTGGAGTGGTTTGTAAAGTGGTTATTTCTATGAGTTTCAACAGGTGATTTTTGCATTCATTTGTCTGGAGAGATCATTGGTAGTTTCACATATAATCACATTCACATATAACTAGTGTCCATGTCTGATATGCCAAACCTTTTAGGCAGGGAGATGAAGGGTTTATGATGTGGATTTATGCTGTGGGTTTATGATGCGGATTTAAGAAAGAAAAAGAATCACTGAAATTTTATCATAAATGTCAAAAAAAAACATAAAGTGTAGAGCATGAAAGGCCTTTAGAAAAGCCTGAATGTACAGACCATGCCAATTCATTCCAACAATATCCTTAATGAAGTTAAAGTTTTCAGTCTACAAAATTATACTTAATAACAGAACAATCAAAGTGTATGCAGACCAAGTAAAAGTTCAAAGTTACTTGCCCTGTAAGGCAAGTGGCTAAATGAAAATAATAATTCAAGCCCTGTTTCTGACAATCATACTACACTTGATATATTGTTTAGAAAATACAAATGAGATCATCAAATAAGATTTGTAAAACTCTCACAACATTAGCTGCAACTCATACAGTATATTCAAAGTGACTGATGAATTGTATTACAAGATGATTCGTATAACTTTCAAGTCCATCTTAATCTAGAATGGAAGATCATTAATAAATCCTAACTAGATCTCTCAGTAAGAGACTGTTTACAGAAAACCACCTGCAAGATACAAAACATAATTACAATTTTCAAAACATGAGATAATGCTCGTCACAATACAAATACATACCAAGCTTCATGACAATATCTCAAACAGTTCTGCGATATTTAACTGGATAAAAGTGAAATGGATGGACTTAATTTGCATAAATTTGGGGACAACTTTAAAATGCTGATTAGAGAGACTCCATTATTTTTACTGGCCATGATGTCTAGTCATGACACAAAAAGAATATCAAGTTCATTGATCATCTTGGGAAATATTGCCTAAACATATGAGTGCGGATGATAAAAAGGCCAACAATTAAAACAACTGTTGGCCATAAGATGCTTATTTGCATTTCCAATAGTCTGACAGCAAAATTTTGTGAAAGGCAACCTTAATATGTAACATAATCACATCTGTTGTACTAAATATTTCTGATTAGAAGGACCTTTTACTTCCCTGGGCAGCTTGTACTATAAAAGATACACAAAATTTAATGTGGCATCTTTATTTTTTTCCATATTGCCTGAAATTTTCATTATAAACCCAGGAAATTAAATATTTCAAAACCAAAAAGTTTACATAAGATACAATGCTCACGAGTCAATGTCACTGCCTGTCCTAGCAATATGTCAACAAGAAACACAATATACCTCCCGTTTACACTTGGTTATAACTCGAGTCAAACTGCAAACAACAAAAGATCCTGATCTGCCATATCATAATGCACCTGCAGATCAGGGTCTATCTTTTTTCTACTTATTACTCCTATGAAACAGCACAGACCCAGATCTGCTGGCATATTATGTGATGGCAAATCTGGGTCTGTACAGTTTGCAGTTGGACTCGTCTCATAAGTGAGTATATATGGTAGATCTATTGACATACATGATGCAAGTTGTATTATCTTCTATCTGTAACACGCAACAACTTCAAACCAAGATTGACTATCACATAATATACCAGCAGAACTGGGTTTTTATCATCATTGGGGAAAAAAAAAAACAACCATAAAAAGAATAAGAAGCATAAACCCTGCTACGACGGCATACACCTTTACAACAGATCTGGGCATATATCACTCACTGGAAAAAATAAATAGAATAAGAAGTATAGACTTTGCCAAGCCAGCATACTAGGTGAAAGCAGATCTGGGTCTGTATGATTCACTGGAAATAAATAGAACAAGATGCATAGCCCATGATCTGCCAGTGTGATACGCAACAACAGATCTGGGTCTAGGCAAGCCGTTTATAACTGAATGCATTGTGTCCACTAATGAATGTTAAATATCAATTCAATGAGTGCTGGGCTTGTAAAAAGATCTTTTTTCATAACATTCCAGGATCATGTCAATATTTTTCTGGAAAATATTTTTTTTGCAACAAAGTTAAGTGCAATTTATCAATTTTAACACAATTATACATAATAATTTTCAATATAACTCTGAAAACACATTAAAAAAACCCATCAAATTAAGAGAACAGTACATTACAAAGTTGTTTCATCCAATTAATATCGATGAATAATTTAAAAAATATGTTCAAATACATTGTTAATTAGTTCAATATAAAAAGTACAGCTTGAAATAATATTTCATAATAGAATGAAAAAACCTGTAATAATAGTCCTTTTATTCTAAAGAATGAGGTACCATAATATCCATAGTAAAACACACATACAACTTCAAATGACATAGATCTTGACCAGCTATCACAATATGAGACATCAGATCCAGCTCTACACATTATGTGACTGCAGATTCAGCTCTACACATTATGTGACTGCTGATTCAGCTCTAAATATTATGTGACTGCAGATTCAGCTCAACATATTATGTGACTGCAGATTCAGCTCTACACATTAAGTGACTGCAGATCCATTTTGCCACACACTAGCAGATCCAGCTCTACAGATTATGTGACACTATATTCAACTCTATATATATGATAGTGGTTCCAACTCTACATATTAACAGATCCATTTCTACATGTGACAGCAGATCCAGTTCTATACATTATGTGACAGCAGATTGGGCTCCACACAGTATGTGACAGGAGATCTAGATCAATGCTATCTGCAGTTGAATGTGCATTATACATTAAAAAAACATATTCTGGATTGAGATAAAATTATAATAACCAACTTGTTTCCATGAAACATTTTAGACTGAAGTCACTGGGGCTCTATAACACTCTAATTTTATACACAAATCTAACAGGTCTGAAATGGTAAACCAGATGCACATTCCAAGTGCACTGACTCCATCAAAATTAGGGCATACTTATTCTACAAATGTTTATCATAGAGAACAAGAGTTCCTTGAAGGGACTGATGCTCTACGAGTGAAAAGGCTTTCCAGGAATTCAAGACAGGGCAATTTCTTCCTTTTAATGTGTCAAGTGCTGAAACCATCTTTGACATTCTTCAAACTGGATGCTGTGTCGTCATACTGGATGTCAACTTGTACCACATTTAGGACAAAAAAGACATCATTCAAACTCTTCTGGTGAACACCCCATGTCATAATGCTCATCTATTCATGGGGAGTAGTGACTACAAGATTTTTACAAGAATCATCATGGTAGCCATACTGGATGTACGACTGGTACCTTTTTCATTTATGACTTGGTGGAAACCCCTTTATAATGATCATCCATTCAGATGGAGAAGTGACAAGAAGATTTTGATGACAGTCATTATGGCAGCCATATTGGATGTACAACTAGGCCATTATCATTTAAGGATCAGTTAGGTATCATAAGAAGTCCACTGGTGAAAACCCCATGTTGATATAGACATGATATGGAGAGGTGCAGCGATAACAATATTTTCAAGACTAATTTTACATTCAGGTGGAGTAGCAATAATAAGATTTTCAAGATGGCTGCTCTGGTCACCATATACATCAGCGCCATTTTCATTTAAGACCAAGTCAACATTGTAAGAAGTCTTCTGGTGAAAACAACACATCAATATGACGTTCTGTTCAAGTGGAGTTGTGATAACATGATTTTTTTATGGCTGCCATGGTGGCCATATTCGATAACAGACTGGCACCATCTGATCTAGGACCAGTCAGACATCATATTAAGTCTTGTAGTGTAAACCCCATGTTGATCTGATGATTTATTCAGTAGGAACAAGATTTTCAATATGGTCCGGGCAGCACCATTTTCATTTACAACAAACAAGACCATGCGATGAATGCATATATAATGTTTCAAGGCCATCCTCCTGGTAGTTTAGGAGTAGCGATAACAAATGTGTGCTAATGGCTGGCTGGCTGACACAAGACTAACCCATAAGCTCTACTGGTCCGTAACTAATCAAGCTGCAAATCACTGGTCTTTCCAATGATGTATAGCTTGTGTCTAGGTAAAAAGTCTTCATGGAGCTAGAGACCTTGAAATGTTACAAATTGTGTTAGACTGTCTTTGTAGAAGCTGCTACTCACTAAAGTAGGTCCTCAATTTCATGTAAACAGTATTAACTTTCTATTTAACATTCATGCTGTAGCTTTCCCACTCCAATATTTGATGAAGGTCAAGTTCATTGACATGTAAATGTGCAAACCTGTCTGCAGGTGCAGATAAGGGCACAATTTAATCTTGCCTCACTGGTTCTTACTTTCACTCTAATACCCATGAGGAAAAGTACCTGTACGCATTAACTCCACACAGCATCAAATAATCTGAATGTCTTCATGCAGTTTTCCATCTACTTTTTATCTGGTGTTTCTGAAAAATACTGCAAAATTTAAAAAAAGCAGACTTCAACAACTGCCAGCATAATCATCTCTTGGCAGATGTAAAAAAAACTGTATTGCAGATGTAATCTGAGAACATTGGAATGACTGTATTCAATGCCAATTAAATACATACAGGCACTTTTTATCATGGTGTCCAAGTGAAAGCAAGAACCTGTCAGGCATGATTAATGCGTGCTTTTCATCTTCACAATACTGTCCTAACTTCAACCAAATCAATGATCCAGAAACTCAAGTACCTGCTTGACAATTTCAGACCCTGATTAGATCAAGTGTCATTATCAGTATTATAGGACAGCCTCATTTAACCTTTGTGCCTTAGGTCACATAAATAAATATGGTACATTTTCAGAGAGAATGAAAAATTCTCCCCTTCATTAACTACATGCAAACTTGACTGAGATCATCAAAAATCTATTTTCTAAAGTAAAAATGTACAACAGTATAGATATATGTTACTCTACTTTCACACATACAAATATTCATGTACACTAATGGTACAGTGACTGACCAATCTTAATGTTATATCACAAATAAAACTTCATTTGGTTATTTTCTTTCTTATGGTGACTTTGCTGGATTTGAAATGAGTCCTGACAGCAGAAACCTTTAAAAATGCCTCTTCATAATGCAATATCTTAATGCATATTCATAATGCATTGTCTTAATGCATATTCATAATGTAATGTTTTAATGTATATGCATAATGTATTGTCCTAATGCATATTCATAATGAAATGTCTTAATGCATATTCATGATATAATGTCTTAATGCCCAAAATGGACTTTATAAGAATGGTCATTCGATGACACATTTTTCTTTTCCTTACAGATTTATGATCATGAAAAGTTTACAGCTAGTCTGTAGTCTGTAATCTTGGTCCTGGAATTTCTAAAACTGATGGATTGTTTGCAAAAATTAATATTCATTACCTAATATCTAATGCATTAATATTAAGTGGGAGAAGATGGGGTGAGTTGAGCCCCCACCCCCAGCTTCAACAAATGTAGCCAAGTGTTGATAAAATTACTAGCTCTTATTTAAATTTTGCTATGATACACCATGTATATTTGATAAGAGGTGTCCATGCTCTTCAGTGTGTGCAAATGTTACGAAGTTATAAATCAGTTATAATTTTATGTACAGGAAGTCACATGATACTCTTTTTTCACAGTATTCTATCAAAATGACCATTAGACCAAATCCCAAAAATGTGTTTCTGCTGTCCATATTTCTCATCGCCGATCGAAGCACTTTTTACCCCACTGTCAAAAAAACAAAAAAAAAATCACAACAGTCAATTAAATATATATATATATATATATATATATATATATTTAAAAAAATAATACAACCCCCCGCCCCCCGCCTACATGAATTTTAAAACCAGTGCAATAGGAAACAGATTTTTATCTTGGCTTTATTTGGGAACAGATGATACATAATCAAAAAAGAGTAACATATGAAAATGTGCAGCAAGTATTTTTGGACTACTTGGACCATTCCACATGTCAAATTATCAATTTTGTCAAAAAGTTAATTCATCCAACATATGATTATTCTTTAATCTTCGGAGTCATATTCAATGTACATAATGATCAGTCCAGTGTGAACAGCACAGAGCCAGATCTACAGTTCCATAATACATCAGCAGATAAGGGTCAACAATATACCACTGCAATTATAATTTAAAGGAAGCAGCAGTGGCTTAGTGGTTAGTTACCCGACTCATGACCACTAAGGTGTAAGGTTTGAATCCTATCTGGACTAGTCCACATAGGCCACTGCGGAACGATTCTGGGTAAGACACCTTCTAAATGTCTTGGAGTGAAATAACCTTTCATCTCTGATATGCTGTCAAAAACAAATCAATTAATTGCTGGCATAATAGCCGTGCAAAATATGATCTACCTTTGTATTATGCAATGAGAGCAAAATCTACGCTGTTCACAGTTAGGCATGTGTTTTACACACATTTAAAAAATAATGGTCACAACAGCCTTTAATCTATGTTCAACAGTTATGTATAACAACCTTTCTACTACAAAATTAAATTTTTACGAGTTCTGACTCTGAAAATACACAGGAACAGTGCTAACTAATGCAACAGTATCTAATTTTGGATTCCAGATAGGATTTTCTTTAACATTCATATACATAAACAAGAGTCCCTCAAAGGGAATAATGTTTTACTCGGTGGAAAGAATTTCCAGGAAAACAAGATCAAGCCTCTTCTTTCTATTAACTGTAAAGTGCTGAAACCATCTCTGATATTCTTCAGTGTCAAGAAGATTTTCAAATTAGCTGCTGCCATTGAGAACTAGTAGACATTATCAAAAGTCTTTCGGTGAAAATCCCATGTCAATATGACCATCCATTCTACATGAGTATCAACAGCAAGATTTTCAAGACAGCCATCATAGCAGCCATATTGGATGTATGACTGGCACCATTTAGGACCAAGTCTACCGGTGAAAACCCCCAAGCTGATATTGGCTTCCATTTCTGAGAAACCAAGATAACAATATTTTCAAAACAGCCATATTGAGGGTCAGTGTGCATTATTTTCATTTTGGATAGACACACAAGAACTCTTCTGATGAAAACCTCATGTAAAAATCACACTCAATTTAAGAGGAGGAGCGATAATAACATTTTCAAGATGGCCATATTGGATATCAAATCAGCACCATTTTAATTCTGGGCCAACATGACATTACACAAAAGGCTTGTGATTTAAACCCCATGTTGATATGATTTTCCATTTCAGAAAAGTAACAATAACATTTTCAAGATGACTGCCATGGTGTGGTGGCCATATTGGATATCATATGTCTACCAACTAGAAATTGCAAAGAAGTCTTCTGGTGAAAGCATCATGCTGATATGACCAGCCATCAAAGGGAAACAGAGATAGTAAGATTTACAACATGGCAATAATTTTTTCTGTGCTGGAAGTCAAACTGGTACCATTTTCATTCATGACCTACTAGACATCATAAGAAGTATTTCAATGAAAACCCCATGTTGATATGACCATCCATTCAGGAGGGAGTAGTGACAACAGAAATCTCAAGATGGCAGCAGTGACAGTCGTATTGGATAAAAAAGCAGCACCATTTATATTTAGTTCAGAAGTAGTAACAAGATTTTTAAGATGGCTGCTGTTGTGGCATTAATGGATGTTAAATAGGCAAAATTTCCATTTAGGATGAACCAGACATAAATTCTTTGCTGAAAATGCAGTTAATTCAATGACAACAAGATTTTCAGGATGGCTGCTGTAGTGGCCATACAGAAATGTCTAAGTGGCACCATCTTCATTTTGGACCAACAAGGCCATGGAATGAATGTGTGTTTAAAGTTCAAAAGAAGACCACCAAGTTGTTTAGGAGGAGTGGTGTAACAAAACTTGTGCTAATGGACAGACAGACAAAACACCATCACACAAGTTCTTCTGGTCTATGACCAGTAGACCTAAAATAAAGAAGAACTTGGCTTTTATTGCTTCTCTTCAGCCACACTTTTGAGGCATATAATGATTACATGGCTGGAACATAATTATGACAATGTCTCAATGGTCTGAAGAAATGTCAACAGTGTTTCCAATATTCAACCTATTTCACAGATGGTGATTTAAATCCACCTAAAAATGAATCACAGTAAGTACAGGGTCTGGAGCTGTGCTGTTTTCCATATCAAACAATTAGCACCAGTCAAAGTCCACATCTAGCTTTTGCTAAACATAAAGAAAATAAGGTACTCATCCAGCAATTGGCATGTGCTTTTTTATATCACACTAAGAGTATGAATGACAGCTCTATATGTTGTCCAACGTGGAATGCCATACAAAAACTGGTTTTCTTGGGGAACAAAGATGAATCATGTTTAAAGTTCCACATTTCCAAAAAGAACTGTCCTGTGAAGAATTAGGTTGCAGGTTCAGAACTTGCAAATATCCATATAGAGGATCAAAATGACACTAGGTTAATTTTGCTGGGGTTTTTTGTTGGACAAGGGATAATAGCTTGCTTTATTGAAGGACATGTTCTAAACTATAAACAGGATGCAAAATTAAAATGAAGAACTTATTTCAACTTTAGGCTAAATGAAACTGGTGTAAACATGAAACAGTGATAGTTCCAGGTTTCTGGATATAATACTACCTGGAATGAGCATCCGGATCTGTGGAATTTGAATGACTGTCCCGTTTGCTCTCTCCTACAGAGTCTGTGGGACTGACCCCTTTAGTTTTGTTAACAGTCGATGAGCCATGACTACTAGTTTGAGTTGCGCTAACTGAAGGTATCAAGGGGGGAGGTCCCCCAGGTATGATTGCTGGTGAGCTGCCTTTGGCATGGTGGTTTAGTGCTGGACTAATTGTTCCAAAGTGACCTAACCCTGACATTCCCAGGGGATCATGAGTCCTCATAGAGGTGGGTAATTTATTTTCAAAATATGCTGCATTAAATCTTTCTCTCTCAAATAAAGGCAGTCTTTCCAACCATTCTCGTTTCTGTCTCTCCTGTTCACGAATAAACATTTCATCTTTGAACCGGTCATGATCAAACAATGCAAATGGATGTTGGGGAGGGAAGCGATTCAGTAGCTGCTCCCTTGCTTCCATCTCCCTCTGCAAAAATCTACTGTGATTGGAGAATTCAAGTGATCCCTTATCAAAGGGTGGCCATAAATGATGGGGTGGTGGAACCCTATCAGATCCAAATACTGATGCCGTCGATCCACTTAGTAATCTACTTCTCTCCATCATGTTCGCACTGAGGGAATTTAAATGAAGATATGGGTCCTGCATTCCTGCTGTTGTGGCTGACCGCAATGAATGAGAAAAAATATCATTTTTCAATATATCTTCCTCTCGTCTCTCCTCTTTGATGGTTATGGAATTCTTGTCCTCGAAGCGTCTGTCAAATTCCAACTTCGCAGAGTCTGCACGACCATTCCTAATAGGTGATCGTGATCGAGATCTAGAACGCGAGCGATGATCTTTATCATGCATTCTTTCTCTGTCTCTTCCCATACTGTCAAAGCTGTTCAGTCTCTCTCTCTCTGACAGTCTTCTTTCTCTGAATAAAAAATGTATATGTAATTGGACTTGCAACAAACTTATGGCTTCCAAAAAAGTCATTTTCTTCCGATCTTCAAGATATTGTGGACGTTTTTTAGCTTTCAAGTTTATTGTTGTGTCTTTAAAAAGAGCAAAGATGATGAGTTTTCTGTGGCCCCTAACTTTACTCATATACATGCACAGAAAAATTGAAATCTCCATATATTAGTATTTTCCTAATAATAAATTAATCCTGTCCATCATAACTCAACCCATATAACAGAATATATCATGCATAAACTAATAATAATAATAATAATAATAATAATAATAATAATAATTTGTCTTATTCCTCTTTTCATTTCTAATGTTTTATTTTGTACTGTACTGTAAATAAATAAACTTCCTAAGAACTCATCATCTGTACAAATAACAGGAAGTATATCAAAACTCATTCTCTGATATTGAAAAACATTCTACCCAAATTAACCTTCACCAATTTGTCCAATGTAAATTTGTTTCTTCTTGAACATTTCCATAAATTCTGTTTCATTTTTGAAGTTCAAATATTACTACATTTCAAGGAATATTTTACTTAATGATCTAAAGGAGTTTTTCCACATTAATACTGTTACAATATTAGACAATTAAGTCTCCACATTGCCCCCAATTTTTATTTAACAGAAGAATTACCTCTGACAAATAAATTACTAAATCAGCCAATTTAATGATGCTAAAGAAACTTCCCATCAAGTATTGATTTTTGACCTCAATAACTGTATGCATGATATGAAGACAGTATGGATGGTTTAGACATCAGTACAGTGTATGCATTATATGACAACAGTATGGGTGGTTTAGACCGTAATACACTGTATGCATGATGCAATGACAATATAGGTGGTTTAGACCTCAATATATTGTATGCATGATATGATGGCAGTAAGGATGGTTTAGACCTCAATACAGTGTATGTATGCATAATGTAATAACCGTATGGGTGGTTTAGACCTCAATACACTGTATGCATGATGTAATAACAGTACGGGTGGTTTAGACCTCAATACATTGTATGCATGTTATGAAGACAGAATGAATGGTTTAGACCTCAATACAGTGTGTGCACAATATGATGACAGTATGGGTGGTTTAGACCGCAATACACTGTATACATGATGTAATGATAGTATGGATAGTTTAGACCTCAATACAGTGTATGCATGATATGATGACAGTATGGGTGGTTTAGACCTCAATACAGTGTATGCAGTATATGATGACAGTATGGATGGTATAGACCTCAATATAGTGTTATGTATGATATGATGACAATATTGACAAAGCTTATCATTACACAAAGGGCTCAAATGATCTTTTTTTCACATGCACACAATCATGTGCACACACAGAGTTTAACAGTGGGAATAGAGTTACTTTATGTGTGTATGACAGTAATATTAGATGCAAACAAAGAACACTTGTATTCCTATTAGTTTCCTCCTACTTTGCATGAACACTGTCATGTTGCATGAAAACTGTCATCATCTTGTATGAACACGGTCATCATCTTGTATAAACACTGTCATCATATTGTATAAAGATTCATCATGTTGTATAACACTGTCATTATGTGTATGAACACTGTCATGTACATACAGTCATGCTGAATTAACAGTCATCATGTATGAACAGCATCATCATGTTGTATAACAGTCATCATGCTGTATGACTACTGTCATCATGTTGTATGAACACTGTCATCATGTTGTATAAACAATCGTGTTGTATGAACAGTCATCATCTTGTATAAACACTGTCACATATAAACACTGTCACGTTGTATGAACACTACCATCATGTTGTATGAACAGTCATCATGTTTTATAAACAATGCCATGTTGTAGCAACACTGTCACCATAATGTTTGAACACTGTAGGATACTGTTAGTAAGTCTTTAAAGACATTTATTGGACAGTTAATAACTGATTATCAGGACCCAGCAAGAGACACAGATTTTGTCAGGAGAAATTTGCTACTTTGATAACTGATATTTCATGTACACAAGAGTGCAAATCCTAAGCGACTCTTTCCTTATCCATATCATCAGTGACGCTGGATAACCAATAAGGGCAGCCAAACAAGAACACTGCATATGCCACATCATGATACACCAACCCCAAATGACCTTGACCTTTTGAGCCAGGGTCTCAACTAATGTATGCTAAGGTGTGGATCTGGGTAAGGTTTCATAAAAAAATATCTGCTGTGTTTAAACATGGCAGCTTGGGGATGTACACAGACCAATGACTTGCATTATTCCTTTGTTGCAACACTGACTTTGAGGGCAATGAAAGTGAATACATAAGGCACCATCAAATCAAGTTATATAACAGGCTGAAGATTCACTGAAATATCTTTATTGGTTCATTAAGTTATGCCCATAGATGGAAGGAAATCAATGATTTACATTTTCTTTTGCCCTCTGTCGGCATGAAGACAGACAGCATGGATATGGTATGTGACAGCTTTCCTTAAAATATCTTCAGTAGTTTAAAAGTTGTACCCAGGACAAGAATATAACCCACAGTAACATTTTCCCCTGGTCTGACCTTCACCTTGAAGATGAAGTCATTACTACGGTATGTGAAGAATCAGCTATACCTGATTTATAACTGGTTCAAAGTTTCATTAAAATATCTTCAGTTGTTCAAAAGTTACACTGTTGAAAAAACACAAGTCAGAGAATTATATTTTTCCCTTGAGGCAGGGGAAATGTTTATGGTCTGCAACACACTTTCCTGTAATGATATATACTTGGAGAACATTTTATAAAAACATATTTGGTGGTGCAAAAGTTATACTCTGTACAAGGATACAAATAAATGAATAACATTTGCCCTTGCCTTGACCTTAAAACAGGAAGCACTGATATAGTATGCAACAAACTGTCATGTCCTAATATATACTTGGACAAAGTTTCATGAAAATCCCACCACCATTACCATGTTATGGGCCAGACAAGCAAATGCTAATAGACATATGGAAAGCCAATGTCACAACATAATATGCCTGTCTTGAGAATATGTGCAAGAGGAGAATGAAGGTTCCACACCTTCATAACTGGGATTGACTAAAAACCCCATCAAATATCCCTTTTAATCCTATATTGTATTAAAAATGCTTTTGGTTCAGTTACCTCTCCCTGTCTTCTTCTCTCCTCCTATCACTACTGAGATCTCTTTCCTTCTCCAATTCCCTCTCTCGATCCCTGCTGGGAGTTGCTGAGAATGTTGGGGGAGTTCTATGCAGCCGACTCCATTCATGAGACCCTGAGATAGTGGGAATCTCTCGACTGACAGGTGGCAGTCCATTTCCTGCGATTTTTTAAAATTCCACTTGTGAAATTTGAAATAAAAGTAAGCAAGCAATACTGTGATACTCTAAACCAAAGCTTTTTAAGCTTTGTGAACGAAACTAAATCAGAACTTGTAAAGTGAGTAAATAACTTTCATTGCTTTGTAAGCCTATCGTGACAGTTTCCAAACAAGAGGCCTAAATGTGATTGGTTTCACTCCTTTTGCTCCTGCTTCCTCTTATGGGAAACATCGCTGCATTTGGTAATAAAGACGAACACAACTTTCTTATACTGTACGAGCTAGAATTTCAAAACTGATGTTTTTGTTGTCGTGAACAATTTCTTCAAAAATGAAAGAGTAGTAATTGATTGATACCACTCATTTTGCTCATGTTTTCTCTTATAGAAAACATTACCGCATTTGGTAATGAAAAGGACAATGTGCTGTCCAAGCTAGTATTTCTACATTAACTTTTTGTCACCTTAAACAATTTCTTCCCAAGTAAAGAAGTATGTAATGAAACAAATGAAAAATATTATTAGGCTTCATTTCTGCAAACAGAAAACAAAGTAAAACTATTAAAACATATTCTTATGAGCCTTACCTATTCCACCCAAGTTGAGACCTGTACCAACAACATAAGGTGATGGGCGTGGGAATGTTGGAGCTGAAAGAAACAAATGTATTGTGAATGACAAGATGCCCTTCCTATGTTTAACAGTCCTGTATGTAGATAACAAATGTTTGTACAGAAACCGTTTTTCTTCTTTAAGAGTGACCCTGACCTTTTACTATTTTTTAATCCCAAAATAAGATAGGCTTCTTCCTTACCCAAAGTGCAAGCAGTCCACCAACTTTTGTCCAGGCCTGTAACGTATAAATAATGTTATTGTATGGAATCAAAGATAAGTTATTGTGAAGAAACCATTTTACTTTTCCAGTCACAGTGACCTTGACCTTGGATTTTCTGAGCCCAAAATAAATAGGCTTCTTCTTATCAGAAGCACAAGCTATCAATAAAGTCTGGAAACATTACATGGTGAAGAACAACTTGTTTTGCAGAAACCATTTGTCTTCTTTCAGTCATGGTGACCTTGAACTTGGGCCTTTCGAGATCAACATCTATAGGGTTCTTCTTACCCCATAAGCAAGTTATCCACAAAGTTTGTAACTGTTGATGGTGACAAACTTAAGTTTTCATGCAGAAACCATTTTCTTATTTTGGTCCAAGTTTACTTGACCTTCAAACATTTATCCTGAAATCCATAGGGGTCTTTCCTACCAAAAGTGCAGGCTATCCACAAAGTTTGGTAAAAGTAGATCATGGACAACTTTAGTTACTTTTTGGAAACCAACCTGGTAACTGATTGACTGACATCGTAATATAAATGTTCTGCCTTCTGACAGGCGTATGAAAATCAGCAAGTACCATGTATACTCGCTTATGATTCCAACTGTAAACTGCACAGTCCCAGATCTGTTGTCATATACTATTCTGGCAGATCTGGATCTTTGGTGTTCAGTTTTACTCAACTTAAATTCAAGTATATAAGGTGTAAAGTGAGAAAGGGCATTATTATCATTCAATATGTCATTAGTATCATCAAATAGTTATTCATACGTGACTTTGCTTTTACGTTTCTTCTATAATGTATGACATGATCTCAACCCACCAAGATTTATAAGATCTTATGAAACCATTTCCAAGATATTGTGCTGACAAAAAAAAATGTATGTATTGTAACACAAGAACATCCACATTTGGATGCTAGACATGTGCTATTTATACAGCAATACTTTATTTAAACCAACATTCGAGTTAAATCCACTGCTTTTATTTATGTAATCCATATGAATGAGAATCGCCCAGAAAAAATTATATATGAAACAATTTCAAAGACTGTACTGCACAAGCTGCAGAAATACATACTTGGCAGGGATGTGAAGAGTGAACTCCCTGCAACAATACACAACTTTTTGCCACTGATCTTCATAAGAAATGTGTGTACTTACATGTGATATAAATAAAATAAATGTATTGTATCTACACAGTTTCTTAGATTTACACATCAAACATTTTAATTCAAAGGAATCTTTGTATATAAAATTAATTGGACCCAGAAAGTTAACTGGAAAACTTGCTTGCTTTGTACCTCTGTGGTTTTATGTTTGATCCCCAGGTCCAGCATGTGCAAAAGTAAAGTGGTCACTCATCCACCACAGAAGTTAACAATATACAAGTTGCTGAGACTGCTTAATATATTTTGTGAGAAACTATTGCAAAATCAATGTAAATTAAAACTAAACATTACACCTGACATTGTATTTTAGATGCTGAGCCATTCTTCCAAGCTCACTTATTCTCTGGCTGTTGAACTAGTGTAACAATAGATACTTACCCATATGACTTGAACTAAGTAAACTGTGTGGACTGCCATCAAAGGGGTTTCTAGTGGCCCCTAAAACCCCTGAGGATACACTGGGCCCCAAGTCTGTGGGCCGGGACACGTTGCTTCCAGATAACAAATGACTAGGGGGCCTTAATGGGTCTAGTGGCTTGTGTTCTGAGGAGCCACCTTTATGTGGCTCAGCTTGCTTTTGCTGATAATGATAGATGTCCCATGCCAGCTTTACATGAGCTGCACACCACTTGCCAGATTTCTGAAAATCAAAATGTTTCTTCAGTTACTCAAAATGTGTGTGCATGATTATAAATTCTCAAGTTTTGACCAAAAGTGTGAAAATGTGAATCGTACGACAAAAACTGAATAATAAATGCATATTACACGGAATTTAATAATGAATAAGGAGGCACAAGTACAAAATCAAGTTATGTTTTGCTAAGCTCCATTTTGTATGTAATACTGGCACCATTTTCGTTGATCACCAACCTGATATCGTAAGAAATCCATTGGCAAAAACCCCACGTCTATATGACCATTAATCCAGGAGTAGAAATAATGAATGAGATTTTCAGGATGACCGTCAAGCCAGTGAAGCCGTGTGACCAACCAGAGCTGCCATTTCTCATACTCAAAATTTACAAGTTCTTTGTCTACATCTACATTACTTAATCATCAGAATTGGATTACTTATAAAAACTAATTGTTGCCTACATCAATATCAGAGCCTTTACCTAAGTTATTGAAGCTTTCACAGTAGTGATTCCAATCATGCAAACTCAAGAAAGTACTTAACGAAATCCACAGCCTGCATTTTTGAAAAGTGGAAAATATGACCCAGTTACTTTAAATAGAAGATTATGACTAGATCTTAAACAGCAACCATGTGATATGACATAATGGTCATTCACATCAATGAATGTAATATCTAATAAGGGATTTTCCCTGAAGGTGGCACTACAAAAACCAGCTCAAAATGGCTGATGTTTACAGCAAGCATCAAAAGGTGCTTCCATGACAATGGTGTAGAGGCGTCAATTGGGTAGAAGCATCCAAAGGTGCTTCCATGAGAATGGAGTAGTAGCGTCCAAAGGCGCTTACATGAGGTAAAGGGTTAAACGACAGGCCATCCCATAAGCTCTTTAGGTCTATGATGAGAGGGATTAGCAAGATCAGAGCTTGAAAATCAAATTCAAATCAGCAAGCTTTTGCACTAGATCAATGTGACATTTTTCAGTGAAAACATCAAGAAGACCTAGCGACAATTTTCATGTCTATAAATACACAATGCATTGAGAGTACACTGTACAATTAGTAAAACAAATGTGCAACAAACAAAATGATGACTGTCGTGTAGAAGAAATGCTTATAGATAAACCTGACTCCAAGAAGCTGAAAAGTCTTCAAAGCAGTACAGTATGACAGAAAGCTTGCAAGCACACAAATCAACACTTTCTATTCCAATCTAAAGAATCCTTGAAACTGAATAAAAGTGACAACTTTACTGATCGAACCATAGAATAAAAGTGACAACTTTACTGACTGACCCATAAAATAAAATTGACAACTTTACTGACTCACACATAGAATAAAATTGACAACTTTACTGATTGACACACAGAATAGAACTGACAACTTCACTGATTGACACGTAGAATAAAATTGAAAACTTTACTGATTGACACAGAATATAATTGACAACTTCAGTGATTGACACGTAAGCTATAATCTGTAAATTGATCATTTATGGACTCTGAAATATGCCATTATGATTTTTTTTCTCTGAAAATATTTACCTATACACGTGACAAATAAAACTGTATTGTTATGAGTATGAACTGTATGTACCTGTAGGGTTTAATGGTACATCAGCACAATCCAGGCTATAGTACAGACCAATGTATCACCAAAAGATTGAGGCAAAAAAATGCTTAAATAGTTAAAAATACAATGTCACATGTGTGTGTGTGTGTGTGTGTGTGTGTGTGTGTGTGTGTGTGTAAAATAAAAATCCTAATCCTATTCAGCTAGGACACTATCATGGGAGGCATCTCTGGGCAAAAGGATTTCCTCCATTAGTTGCCTGCTAAAGACAACAAAAGACTATTTTTACATGACCAATAATAAGCAGACTAAATTAAAGTTTGCATTCTGAAGACGAAATCTTAGACATAAATAAAGCAAAATCCCTTTCAAAGCACACATCTTTCTTACATTCAGCATCTACAGAACTACAGTGGAAACTGACAAGAAACACTGCTTCATTGGAGCTATTTAAATCCTGTTGGAAAAACAAATATCATAATATCAAGTTGTGATAATTAAACGGAAGGACAAAAACAGAATAAATATTAATGGCCTAAAAGGAATGGGCTACACAAATCTGATCATGCTTTCCTCATCTTACATATGATGGCCAAAGCCTTAACCAGGGTGAATGACAAAACTTGGGCCAATCATTTATGCATTAACTCATTAACCCTGGCACCTTGTTTACGCATCAGGAGGTAGTAGCCTACTTCCGAGCTCTGTAGCGTCAAGGTTATTCAAGATACACTAAAGTGGGTGATATTATAGAAAGATATACAGATGTAGCTACAATGATACCAAACAATCTGGACTTTCTAGTTGCACTACAAAATACAGAGGGAAAATCATAATGTTTTGGACTCTATTTGATTCTACCAAAATTTCACCTGTGGTCAGAATCAAATTGTGCATCCAGATTTTGGACTTTTTGGCCTCAGATCTAAGGCAGACTGGTCTGAACTGCACATAAACAGGCGAACCTTTGCAAAAAGTAGGATAAGATGTGCATTTGGAAAAAGTGGTCTGTATTCAAAAATGACGAGTTCGTAAAGAAAAAAAAAAAGAAGAAAAAACCCTCCAACTTTTACCCTTCTGTTCATGCACGAGCAAAACAGCCAATGAAAAATAATGTTTCTAACACAACTAGGCATTAGATTAACTGGAAATTTCTTGGAAGTCTATGTATTAGGATGCATTCAGAAATAGCCCCCAAAATGTGTTTCCTACTTGCATTTCAGAAGAAAATGACAAAAACCTCCAGGGGTTAATGAGTTAAACAGGTCATCAGTGATACAACAATGGTCTGTGATAAAAGGAGATTGTGGGATGGGTAAATTTTCTGATAAAGAGTTGCTATGAACCAAATATTTTAACAGTTTCAAGTTTTTTAGGACTCACTTTTCTTCCAACCTTCCACACTGCAGATTAGTCCATTACAATAACCAAGATATAATACTATCCAGCAGAAAATGTTGCATAATTATGACACCCTGCACAGATGAGTTGCATAATTATGACACCCTGTACAGATGAGAGAACATTTTAAAGTACAAGAACATTAATTGCGATCTGTCCAGCATAAACCTTGAAAAAAGTTCCAAATTTATCTGCTTGCATAAATGCGGTTGTAATAGTTTTCAAATTACTCTGTCCATTTTTCTTTCACTTAAAAGTCTGTATACACAAAATAATGTCATATTTAAAGACTTGAACATAATGCATGTCCCCATGGGAGACTAGATTTTATAAAGTAACTGTGTTACTGGCTGAAAAATAAAGATTTAATTAATAAATAAAAACTTTTTATTACAATGTACCCTTTGAGAAAATTGGTAGAATCACAAGCCCAAAGCATAGTGCATTATGCATGTGTGCACTCGGAACCCTGCATCACATGACATGAGGGTAACAAAGTTTGAAGAAAAAAATAAGACATGGAATAAAACAAATTCTGTCACTGACAGGCAGAAATATGAAACTGACAGGCAATGAATGTAATATTTTCTTTAAAAAATGCTTGAGGTTGGACTAACTTTCTGTGGAGGGAGAGAAGTGTGCGGGACTGAACTGCCTGTCAATGAGGTAGGGTGTGTCAAGGTCGACGCTGACTTGTCGCGATCTCGTAACGGCAGCATTAACTGATTGGATGGATGATGTTGCAGACTGGATAAGCTCTGGAAGGGAAAAGGACAAACATACACTGGAAGGGAAAGAAGGTAATAAGAAGTATAATTGATGCAAGCACTTCACATCTGCCGCTAGTTCTCCCCTGCATACAGAAGAATATCATATTGCAATAGATGACTCAAATTCTGGATAGGCAAGTCTTTCATGTACTTCAAACTGCTGCATTTAGTTCATGCAACCTTCTCAAAGCTAGGAACATATCTTAAGAATGCAAGTGTCAAAAACATGATAAGCATAATTTATTTATACAGCTATTATTCTGTGATGAAATATTTTCAAAAATAGGTTTTTCCTTATTTATAGTGGCTGCTAAAGGTGGTTGAATTACTGTATATACTTGTTTGTAAACACAGACTAACTGCAAACAACATCGACCTGGGTCTGCCATCCCATAATACACAGGCAGATCAGGGCCTGTAGTGTTTGTTCTATTAAATTTTCAGAGCAAACTGCAGTGACCACGATCTGCCTGAGCATTATCCAACAACAGATCTGGGTCTGTGCAGCTGGATGTGACTTGTAAGCATGTATATATGTTGGAGAAATGTGAATCTAGGGATTAAATTATTGCAGAATGGTGCCAGAGGACAAATTCCCTCCCATCTTGTCCTCTGGCAATCTTTCAGTGGGAAGAACAGAAAAGAATCCTATGGATTCATTTCATTTAATACTGGATTATACATTTAATACCGGATTATACATTTAATACTGGATTCTACATTTAATACTGGATTATACATCTGTATGGTTTTGAAAAAGAAATCTTTCTGTGTGTAGCTAAATTTCTGGCTGTGACTGTGGTTGAGTGCTTTTTAAAAGCTGAAACATGTTCAAGTGTGTATTGAAATGTAGTTTAAAGGAAACATAAAATACACATTAACAGGTAAACCCCAAATGAGGGTGTATTCATATAAACCTTTCTGACTCTAACTCCAAAGTAATTCATGTACTGTAATAGCCATAAGAAAATATTATGGGATAGGAAAGATTGAGACAGAATAAGCATGGAGATGCATAAAAATGGGGTAAGAAGAGCTACACCGAATGGTCTCATTACATCAACTGGTCTCATTAGACAATTTATCCAATTAACCTGTTTATATAACTTATGGAACTGATTTAGTGCATAATTAATTTTTCTTGACAGCTGGCTCAACATAATAATCTTCATGGGAATCATAATACTACAGATTCAAACCTGTCTTAAATGTCACCAGTGCCAGACAATCAATTGGCTTAAATAACTGTCTTTTCATGGCCCTGTCAACCAAATTATTGTGGAAATAAATTTTCATGAAGCAAACACCTGCATTAGGAGGAGACAGTGCCAGAGGTAGTTCCTTAAGACTGGTTGAACTGCCTACAGAGAGACATCAGCTGATGAAGACTTCTATAAGAATAGATGCTGCCTGTGCTCAATGCAAGAAAGCAATGGAAACAACATCACTGCAACTAATTCACATTTAAAACTGCACTACAGTTGTTTTCAAATGGCATTGTGAAGGGTCACTGGTACTGCATCTAAAAATGTTTGCAAATGTTCTTAAAAATGTATAGAGTACTCTAACATGGGCTTGAATAATTTTTTTTCCTTGTCAACACAGGAACTATGCATTCCAGTCACCCGATTAAAGTTCAAGGATTTTGTAATGTAAATTCATTCCACTCAAGAAAAGTAACCAAACGATAGTGCAACCCTGCAGGGGTGACCACACTTAATAATCACATGCTCCTCTCAACTGTGTTGTAATTGCAGTTACAAAAATTCCTTTGATAATAAATAAAGAAAAATAGTTTCAAAATATTCAGGAAAAATTACCGATATAGCTATTAACTGATTAATTGGAAATCAGCTGGGAGGTTGAGACTGTGCACCTCTGTTGGGAATCAACATTAGACAACATGGCAGCAGGGCGTTTACCATGCATACTATCGGCATTATTGGCAAACAGAACTGACTGAACAATATTTTTAGGCTTGTATCTAAAGAAAGTCTCTTTGTCCACTAGGGAAGCAATTTGCATTAATACATTTTTAAATACAGCAAATGGCACCACTCACACCGCCATTTGAAAACAATGTTAGTGGACACCCAGTTGTATGGAAAGTCTAAAAGTGACTTGCAAAATACAGTAGATGGGAAAGACAGATACAGTTACTGTCAACCATTTTCCAAACTCTCTACTTGCGCCACAAGTATATACAATACACTGCAGTATATTAATACTCATGATGATCTATAGTAAAACATCAATACTACAGATGCCACATTTCCAGACTTTTTTTTATCACAGTCCAACAAATATTATTCAGTATAATCAGTCATTTCAACATGTAAATACCTGGATAAAATACATGTCTCCTAATGGGTCTGATTAATAGATAGTGGACTGTATTCTAGAGACTTCAATCCAGAAGACACATAAATGGTCTACTCAGAGTGGCTTATGTTCAGTAAACCTGTCTTTAATAGGCTCCTTACATTATTCAACTTCTTGTCAGCACTGTAGATATAGGGCTACAAGCACAAAGACTGACAGATTATCCAATATTACTCATCTAGTAGCCAATATATTAATTAAAGTACAAATCAGTTAAGATCTGGCTGATGATGATATTCTGGAGAAAAATAGTAGGCATACAATATAGTACTGGCAACCAGTTGTAATGGATTCTGTACTTCAAACCACCAATTTTTTAAAATCCCAAACACAAACTTGTGTCTCTTTGAAGACAATAAGAACCTCTTCCAAAAATCAGGCCTGGCCTTATAGTTTGCGAGGCCCAAGATGGCACATTGGCAGTGGGACCTGGCCAGTGGAGTTACTGTCATATGCCTAATTGTTTTTCGCCAATTTGAATGCTGGGCCCTAAAGTAGCAGGACCCAAGGCAACTGCCGTGCTTGCCTTGCCCTCAGGCCAATTTAATTTTCTGAACACAGCAAATGTTGAGACCCATGAAAACAAGTGAATTCACAGGATCTAAAATTAGTCAAATGTTTTCTGAAAACCAAAAACTTGAAAAATCAAGTTCTAAATAACCATAATGATTTCAGGGGTGAATGTAATTTTTCATTATACAAAGCAGAAGTATAACACTAGTGCCACACCATCTGCCAATACAACGAAACAGAGATAAAACACATAGCATTACTGTAACTCAAGTGTCACACTATCTGCCAATACAAAGAAACACAGGTATGACATATGACACACAACATTAATGTAACTCGTGTCACACCATCTGCCAATACAATGAAACACAGATATAATACACAGCATTACTTTAACTCTAGTGTCACACCATCTGTCAACACAAAGAAACACAGGAATGACATATGACACACAACATTACTGTAATTCGCATCACACCATCTGCCAATACAAAGAAACAAAGGTATGACATATGACACACAGCATTTCTGTAACTCTCGTGTCACACGATCTGACAATACAAAGGAACACAGGTATGATATATGACACACAACATTACTGTAACTCCAGTGCCACACGAACTGCCACATAGATAACAGTAAACATTAAAATAACACTAGTACAACACCATCTGCCAAAACAAGGAAACATAAGTATGACAGTAAACATTATAATAACACTAGTACCACATCAGCTTTAACAAGGGGGAAAAAATATGACACTCAGTGCCACACCATCTGTCAGTAACAAATGAACATAGATATGACACTCTGCATTATTGTAACACTAGTGCCCCATCAACTGCCAATAAGGGAACATAGGTATCACATTTAACATTAGTGCATTCTTCTCTTAAAGGGTGCACTAATGTCAAGTATGTTATTGGCATTTATCTTACAATTTGTTTGACATTACTGATATGAACAACCACGCTGACCAATCACATCTTTCTATTATGTCCAATTTTTGTTTGAATAATGATTTTGTTGTTGTTGTTGTAGGGCTTAATGCCATTTTTCAGCACACGATAGGCTATACATGGCAGCCAGTATTAATAGTGGAGGAAGAACCCGGCAAAACCCCGGAAAGAACCACCGACCCACGAGAAGCTACTGGCAAGCTTTCTCACATATCTACATTGGGTTTGAATAATGAAGATACTGCTCTACCACATATGCAGGTATATGGTCACTATTTGTTGTGTATTACTGGTTGTTTTTTTTCTGCCTCAATTTTTCACATCCGAGTAAACCAGTGACTTTGCTCCGAAGATGAAATTTTCACATATATAAATTGCCATATACTCTTTACAAATACCAAATGATATTATTTTCAAATTAAACTAAGTTTTCCAAAATTAGATCTTTCATTTTCTTGATGTATGAAATGTAATATAAACAGTAAGAATCATGGAAAATGCAGTCTGCAGACTAGTTAATGGATGCCATTGAAGCTTTTCACAAGCAAAGAAAAATCAATAATTTCTGGGTAAAATAATCATCATGACCTGTTCCTTGTTAAACAATTAAATTCTTCTGAACATCTTTTAGGCCTCATCATTTACCACAGGTGCAGAAATATGAAGGTAATTCAAATGAAAATTGTCAGAATACTGGTAAAACTCCCTGCTAAAAGGCAGAAATTAAATCACTCCTCACAAGATGAAGTTACTGTGTATATACTTGCTTATAAGTCCAACTGGAAACTGCACAGACCCTGATCTGCTGTCAGATAATGTGCTGGCAGATCTGGGTCTTTGTAGTTTGTTAGGAGTAATCAGTAGAAAAACAACACATATCCTGATCTGCAGGCACATTATACTGTGGCAGATCATGATCTCTGTTGTATGTAGTTTGATCCGACTTAAAAGTGAGTATACACAGTAGGTCATTGTATTTGGATAATTTGGTCTGGTATTTTATTGTACATCAACACAAGCTGGTTATTTGGTGCGAAGATACTTGGAGTAATGTGCTTGCCCAAAAATGCATCATGGAAGCTACCTAGGTTCATCCAATTGCAGTATTGGAACTTGCACCCTTTCAGTCATGAATCTGGCATGCTAACCACTAAGCCATCATGGCTGCCTCCATTTGTTGCCTCCTACAACATGCAGGAGTGCATCAGATGTATTCTACATCACCAAGCCTGTTAGGTTATTGTAACCAACCATCTGCCAATGAATTGTCCATAGATTTTCTAGGCCAGATAGTTTCTGTTATGCCCAGAATAAGATCGCTGTTGCTTAATATTTCCAAGATAACTGTTTAACCTTCACCTATCTGAATGTACCACCTCTTAAGAGTCAATTTTGCAGGCCAAATATTTATTGCTTTGCCGTTTGCAGATAAGGATGAGGAGGATGACAAAATTACTGCACAGACTCGTTTGTGAGACTTCCCTTTTTCCCATCATTACTATGTTTGATGAATCCTCAGTTTTTCCATATTGCATGTGCTTGTTAACCTCATGACATCACCAATGGCATCATGCGAGGCAAAGGCGTTATGATAATGGAATCTAAATGAACTTTAAGGTCATTTCATTAAACTATTTTCTGGCATTACAGAATAGATGTTGCTTTTTATCATGTGATAAACATAATCTTCTCTATCTGTGCTCATTTCAGAGAATACTTCTGAGCAAGGTAATCAGACTGCATCATTATGCCAAACTCTTTCTTTGCGAAAAATCCAGTACATAGGCAAATCAGTCCAACATTAGTACAATATCACACTCAGTATGAACTGCTGGCCTGCCATTTTTAATTTAAATAATATAATTTTTAATTGGTATAGAACTAATTATAGATCAAAATGGCACACCAACTGCAGCAGAGTGTGCTTGTTAAGGTAATAGAAACATTTTAAAGATGCAATGAAGTGAATTTGAATTATACTAGTACATGTACACAAATTAAAAACTTTAATCAAAGATAAGGAATCACAAAGAACATTAATTTCTAAAGGTATATGGCTTTGTTCCACCATAAAAAATAACTATCATGTCTTTTGAACAAAACTGCTGAGGTCCTATTTTTAAATCCAAACTATTTAAAATGCATTTTCTGCACCACCACCCCCATAATTATATACAGTCAAATCCACAGCAGTGACTGCTCCATCTTTCATTTCATGAGGAAGGCATTGTTTAGATAAAGGAATACTATGTGAATCTATGTGCAAACACATTTCTTACCTTGCTTGTACTCAATGTACTCCAGTCACATCAAAAGTACAACTCAAAGGTATCACCATGTCAAATTGGAAATGGTCCATTTTTATCATTGGGGTAGAAGGTCAAAGCAAATTCATTTTCCGGATGGTGGGAAAAGTAGCCGTGTTATTATATCATAAATGAAAGTCACATTTTGTGCCAGTGGGGCGAGTATAGTTAGATATCTTCGTCATCATGCCTGTAAATTAAAACATCCCTGAAAAAAATACCGTCTTTGAGAAGAGATAAGAGTTGTTTTTTCTTTTCATTTTGGTCCGGTGTCATTCAATATTCAAAATGTGTAGTACATGGTGGTGAAGTTTTGGTTCATGGGTCACAAAGAATTGACAGGCTGGTTCTTTTGATTCTGTGTTCCTCACAGGCTTCTCATATAAGCTGACTGTCTACCGATCTTCGCAAGCTGAGCAAATGACTAATCTAGATATTGTTTTTAAGGCATGAACATACTAAGATCTGTGCGTGTTTTAGGTCAGGGATGATTTCATTTAAAGGATGGATTAAAGTGGTCAGGATCCGATAATCTTGTACAGTACACATAAAACAATCTTGATAGGTAATATAATAATAATAAACATAATAATCAAGATAATGATATTTGATACATGGTATTTGTTCAAAACCCAATTTTAAAACATGAATCTGTGTACAAAAGTCACTTCTGTGTGCAATGGCCAGTTTTGCCTTTTCCCATGAGTGGCCATTATTGACAGTTTTGACTGTATATTGGTTGTTGTTGTTGTTATAGGGTTTAACGCCATTTTTCAGCACAAGATAGGCTATACATGGCGGCCAGTATTAATGGTGGAGGAAGAACCCTGGAAAACCCCGGGAAGAACCACCGACCCACGAGAAGCTACTGGCAGGCTTTCTCACGTACCCACGTTAGCCGAGACTGTATATTGGTATGTTGTTAAAACCTGGTAATAAAACAATGGTGTAGCTACCCTTCACTTTTGCAATGCAGTATTTTGTTGCATCTCCCAATGCACCCAAATTCAATTACTGTAACATACATACTCACTTATGAGTCCAAGTGCAAACTGCACACACCCAGATCTGCCATCACATAATGTGCCAACAGATCTGGGTCTGCACAATTTGTTTGGAGTAATCAGAAGAACAAACATCACATCAGAAGGCGCATTGTTCAGGATCCTGTTTGCAGTTTGACTCATCTTATAAGCAAGTATAAATGGGATATCCAGTCCAGCTGCAAACTGATGTAATGACAGATCAGGACTTGTATTCCCAAACCTTGTCACAAGAACAGGTCTACTTTAAGAGCCTTTAACGTTAATATGAATGAACCCATAATCTCGAAACATTCAGGTGTTCTTAATTTTGGGTCCTTCTGCTTAACCAAATAATTCTGATGTTGTAGGTACACCCTAAGTATTAGATCTGATTTTCAGCTTATGACCTTGGGCTAAAGTTTCTTGCCCAAAGTGTTCTGATAATACGATGTCATTGCCAATATTGTCAATTCTATTATGATTCTAAGTCCTCATCACAGACAGATCTATTGCTGTATTTCATGATGCCTAATCCAGGTTTGCTGGATGCTTATTTTTGCAGTCGAACAGCAGCTTTCTACTTTTTTTTTTTAAATTTATACAAGAAATGTCACAACTCCTTCATTTTTCTGCTAGATATGGAGATACCCTACTGGCGGTACCTTGTGGTCCAGCAGTCAAATTTTGTAGTACTTATGCTAGTACCCTGTGGTCTTGTACTCTGAATTTATACACTACTTGTGCAAACTATGCTTTCATGGCAACATAAAAATGCAGAAATTTGCAGCATCAAAATACATCTCATTGCTTCTTGCCTGACGTATAACAAAGTCTGGCTCAAATACAGTATACTGAATAGTTCCAAGTTATGCTCTGGAAAGAAAACTTTAATGGACAGATAGGCAGATGGACACAACTCCATTATGTGGGGGGTGTTCACAAATGTAATATGAAAGGTCAGCAGCAGTAGTTGCCCTTACCTTTGGCTGAAATGCCCCTGGGATCCCCGAGTTTAAGGGGCTCTGTATCCCTTGACCACCAGGATGCCTCAACGGAGATACTGTGGGATAACCTGGGAGCCCTGACAAAGGCTGAAATAGTGGCAAAAAAATTGAATGTTAGTAAAAACCTGTGAGGTCTCATGCATCCTTATATCATTTATGTGTGACTATTCCAATATGTCACATATAAACTTAATACAAAGTAAAATGAGCAGCAATGTGTTACCATAGTATAATACAAGGCAAAAGCATCAAGATGTAATTATTTAACAAATTGCCACATTTTGGATATTGGTTTAACATTTAAAAATATTTTTGACAAGACAATGACTACAAACACATAAAGAATTTTAAAAAATTGTTCAAATTACTCAAAACAATTTTGTTTTAAATATTTAATCTAAATTGCCAACTTAAAGTTCCTGTCGTAAACATAGTCCATGTTTTATGACAGCACATTTGATCAAAATAAACTAAATTATGCTGTTGGGACCAATATAAAATGAATTCACTTGATCACTGTGAGAACACACACTCAAACAGACCCAAATAATCGAATGCAAACTGAATTAGGGTTGGTCACTTTGCCATTACATGCATTATAAAACAAATCATTAACATCTTGAAGATGAAGACCCATGTGTGTGTGTGTGTGTGTGTGTGTGTGTTTTAGATTTTTAATGTAGCTTACTTTTAGTCATATTGCTATGATGTCTGCAGTGTGGCAGTTTATAGTGATGTATAGTACTGCAGCTTCATGCCAGACATGTAGCATCATGTCCCACCGGGTCACATTATCCTGACACTAGGCCGACCAGTCCCAACACTAACCTCTTAATGCTGAGTGCCAAGCTAGGCAGCTGCTAGTACTATTTTTGGAAGTCTTTGGTATGACTTGGCCTGGGTTCGAACCTGCAACCTCCCAAATCCAAGGCAGATGCTCTAACCATTTAGGCCACCAAAGCAGTCTATCTTGTTTTGCAAGTTTGTGATTTTTGTCATTCACAAAACACCCATCCAATTAAAAACTCAAAAATCTTGATCTGTGTTCATTTCACACAAAAATCTGTAAAATGTTTATCTAGCACAACTGTTTGCTTTATTATCATGCTAAACTTAATTTACAAACATTTTGTCACAGTTTGTCTGGGAAGGAGAGAAAGCCTGGGTGGCCGAGTGATCAAAGGTGCTCACCTTTACAGATCACTGACATCTCACTTATGTCCGCATGGGTTAAAGTCTTGGGCTTGGCCATAATGGGTATGCGAGAAAGCTTGCCAGTAACTTCCTGTGGGTCTGTGGTTCTTCTGGGGTTTTCCCCAATTTATTAGTACACCAAATATACAGATTACCATCTATAGCTTGCTCTTCTGGGATTTTCCTGGTTTCTTACTCCACCAAATATAGTGACTGCCCTGTACAGCCCATCATGTGCTTAAAAATGGCATTAAACCTATAAAAACCAACCAATAAATCATGGGGGAATATTTACTTCCATTAAATGAGCTTGTAAAGTACAAAAATTGTTCTCTGTAAACTTACATTCTGTCTGTAAAAAGGTTTGTCAAACTGAAAAGAAACAAGAGATAATGATTAACTATGTGAAAATTACATATATACCCTAAGCCAATCATTAACATAAAGCTTATAGTCCAAACAGTGTACAGCTCTTCTGAAAATAGTACTAACTCAATCGTTGCTCAACATGGATGTCTTCTGATGATGACAATAATGTGTACCAAATTTTTCATTAATTCACTGAAAACGTTAGATGTATTTGCGTTCACATAATTCTGCTACATCCTGCATCCAGCTACAAGACAAAAAGGGCAACAACTCTTACAAAAATCACAGAAGCACAAAGATTAACTGTATATACAGATTCTATGGACCATAATATATACCAAGTTACAAGATGATACATAAGAAACTGCAAGACCAATTGCATTCACAAGATTACACCATGCATTCAGTTGCAGTACAAAATGGGTGTAACTGCAACAAAACTGCAAGGACAGTGATAAACAGACGTAACTAATAAAACTGCAAGGGCGGTGATAAACAGACGTTACTGTAATAAAACTGCAAGGGCGGTGATAAACAGACATAACTGTAATAAAACTGCAAGGGCGGTGATAAAGACATAACTGTAATAAAACTGCAAGGGTGGTGATAAACAGACATAACTGTAATAAAACTGCAAGGGCAGTGATTTGTCAATATGAGCATCTTCTGAAGATGATAATAATACATACAAAGTTTTAAAGTCAGCCATCAAAAACTACAGGATCAGTTGTGTTCACAAGATTCTGCCATGCACCGCATTCAAGGGTAATAACCCCTACAAAAATTACATGAGCAATGTGATTTGTTGATATGCACGCTTTCAGGCAATGTCCATAAATATTTCTACCATGGTTCATGGCAATTCATCAAAATCTGTGGGACTAATTACGCTGACAGACTGTGAGACTAGTTATGCTGACAGATTGTGGGACTAGTTACCATAACTGTGTGGGACTAGTTACAATGATTGTAGGACAAACTTGAGGATATATATATATATATATATATATATATATATATATATATATATATATATATATATATTACCCAATAAAAATACAGGATATTAACAGATCTGCCAACCCCTACAAGACCTTCTAAGATGTTCAAAATGTTTCCAAAAGTCAGACCAATTTTCAATAAGGTGCAACAAAATATAATGTACATCAAATTGTTTTTGTCCACTGGATGCCATTTATAGAAAATGCTATCAGCACCAACTTAATCATACAGGCATTTTGTAAAAAAAAAACCACAGTTTAATGCATCTGAGGTACTACTGTAAAAGTCAGACTGGTTCCCCGACCAACTGCACTGAATCTAATATATGAAATCCTGATACAGATCAAATGAATGAGCTAGTTTCCAGATCTGATCAAAACAATTGTATTTTTTTGTATATTTGCTATTATTCAGGCCTGAATAAATATATCTGATGAAATCACATGCTGACAGAAACAAGATTGTTAAAGTGGTACTGATTACTAATGAGGATACAAGACAATTTCTACACATGAAGAAATGAGCTTGCAAATAGGACTATTACAAAACTAAAAATATTTCTCGGCAAGCATGTCACATCAAATGCAATTTTCCAGTAAGGAATCTCCATACAGAAAACTTCTGTCCATAGAAACATTTTAGAATCAATAATTCACTATTTTACCCTTAATATCAAGGAAATTGGTCTGAAATGGGCATCCACTTATCAGGATACTTTTCATGAAAGCATACAGTTAAAATGTGGCAATTATGACTCTTTATACTTCTACATGTACCTATCATGGATTGACTGGATTTCATTATTCTAACTTCTCCAAAATGTCTGTTCTCACTACAAAAAGAGATGCATAGTTTCTCATAAAATTATAATTCAAAGCCTCACACTGATGCTTTTTCCCCTTCCTTTTGTTTGCCACAAAAAAATTACAGAAATAGCCCTTTTATCATATATACTCACTCAGAAGTTGAACTCAACTGCAAGCAACACAGATCCTGATTTCTTATTGCATTATGGACCAGCATATCAGGGTCTATATTGTTTGTTCTATTAATTACTCTTAATCAACCTGCATTAATTGATGGCAGATCTGTGCAGTTTGTAGTAGGATTAGTCTTGTACAAAAGTAATGCATTTACCATGTCTTTGAGAAAGGATGTTACAGTTTTAATTTATGCACGTAAATCTGCCTGCATTATGTTACATGTTCTCTTACCACATGTGGTGCGGGAGTGGGAACAAGTGACGAGGAATACGGAATTGGCAGGCCTCCATGGTATGTATGCTGATGTGTGTGGTTATGTTGATGCTGGTGCATGTGCTGATGCATCTCGGCACGGATGTATGGCGGTGTTTGGAAAAGGCCTGGTCTTTCAAGCGAACCTGCTCGCTCTGCTGATGCTAGGAAACGCCTGTTAAGTTCTTCTCTCAGCATGTCTGGAGCTGAACAGCAAAACAACATATTTGATGTAATTTTTTTCATTCCTCTTAAAGACTGTACCCCTTTGAATTTCATAAAGATTTCAACTGCTATCATGTATATTGGCATGAACACTGCATGGTGCAGAATCATAAATTCATGGCTAGGCCCTGCATGTCAAGACCATAATCAAAGCATTGCAAAAAAAAACCTGAATCAAAATGTTAACTGATGACAATAACAATAACAATGATAGAAAATTGACTGCTAGACCTCACTTGTCACCAACATGGGCTAGGCAATAAAAGTCAGCTAAAAGACAATTTGCAAAGAATGAAGAGAATAGATCCATTTCATTACCGTCAAAATTAACTTGATGAAAATTCATATACTGTTGCACTGCTGAATAATATAAGTATCTTTTTCAAAGCAGCCCCACCATTCTATTTATCTCTAAAAGCTTTTTTTGCAATTCTATATTTTTACATTCTTAGAACATTTCAATCTGTACTTTACAGCCAGTATTTTGCAGGCATGCTGTTAAGCAGTATAAATACATACACATACTTTTATCTATACACATACAAACATTACTCATACACACACAGATACCTATTACAGACACAAAAACACAATTCATTAATAGCTCAAATGTTTTGGCCTGATCTAATTCATACCCATACCTGAAATCAGCGACTCTCCTGTTAAATGGGATGGTGGTATTCCCAAAGCTGATGATGCCAGAGGCCCTGAAGGAGGTCCAGGTGGCAGTGGTGGTGCAAACATTGTGTGAGAATTATGTTGTGGATGAGGTGGCAGAGGATGTAGGGGAATGGTTGACCCTGTTCCAAAGGGTGGCGTATGACTTGCCGTGGAATGTAGAGAAAGATGAGGGTTGTTTAGTCCTGGAGAATGTGGTATATGAGGACTGTATAAATTGGTCACTACACTGTGTGAATGGCTGAAAGAGTAAAGATGTCAAGAATTTAAATTATTGCATAAGAAATTTTAAAAACACACTTAGCTAGATAATATGTATTCACAAAACATGGATATCCCACCAGTGCCCAAAAATGGACCCAAATGTGAAACTTAACCAAAATATGGATATATGGACAAAGGAAACACTACCACTTTCTTGTTGGGCCATGCCTTTCAAGCAAGCAAAGGAAATTATTCCAAAAAATTTGTAAATTTTATATAAAAAGACTTTGTATTCATTAAGTTACCAAACACATATGGATTTATGAATTTCCTTACATATGGGCACTGAAAAGTTATGTTTAAACTGTGTGTTGTATCATACCATGATACCAATAAGTGAATATGAAATATATGATACACATGTATTAACATTCAAATCAAATGACATCAGGTCTCTCTCTCTCCCCCCCCTCTCTCTCTCACACACACACACACACACACACACACACACACACACACACACACACACACACACACACACACACACACACAGAGTGATGTGCTGTATAACTGGTTTACTGCAATATATTATTCCGGTAGAATGCACCAATACTGTTTCACTGTACCTGTACATCAACAGTTTGCATCAACAATTCCTGAGTAATCTAGTTACAAATCAAACAATATTAACAGCATGTTGTCATTTTCATGACAAATAATTCAGAAGTTATTATTATCATCATTTTCTGTGAAAGAGTTTTATTTGTCAAAAATTAATTTTGAATATTACAAATAAAACCACATTAAAAATTCTTTAATTATATGTTTGCCAAGATGATGGCCAAATGGGATGTTGTATAAGATATTCTGGCCAGATCCAACTTCTGGAAAAAATTAACATTACCATTTTTAAGTTATTTACTATTGTATGTTAATGTGTTAAGTACATGTATTCCTTTGCAAGACTGCAAATCATCCAAAGTCCAATAAATATTTTGATGAGTACATGTTTTTTATGTTTTACTGGCTCTCTCTGATAAATACATTGTGTGGATGTTGGCATCCCACTCAAAGTTTCCCTGCCTAGTGAAGTTAGTCAATTGTAGATTTCAGTGTCAACTCTTCCTACATTTATCAACAAGCTCTCTAATGTCAGCACAATGTCTTTCACTGGGTGTCAGCTTTAGTGCAAGCTTAATCATCTCACTTTAGTTAAAGAGTTTAGATTGCAACCTATACAACAATTAACATACACATAGTAAATTCATCTACTATAAGGTACGGGCCATTTATTTCTTGGAGGTGGGAAGGCTTCAACTTATGTGCTGTAACATTTATTGCATTTTATCTCAATTCTTTTCTTTTCAAAATATTTAATAAATATATGGTATTTTTCTTGCTAAAAACAGATGAATGAGAGCAAGATATTTTTTCCAGTTATTGATAGATAAAAATTTTCAAATAAGAAGTCTCATGCCCTGCACCAGAACATTGAATTGTTGGTCATGTACTTCAGTATGTTTAGAAATATTGCACGCTTTACAAAACATTTTGTGGTACCCAGTTCTAGAGATATGATTGTGAATGAATTCCCAAGAGGCAACAAATTCAATCAGCAACTGTATCAATCAGAATTATACACTCTATGGCAGTCTGCCACAGTGACAACTCTATTATACAGTGGAAAAAATCCATGTACTGTACAACTATCAATTATTTATGTATCATACATATAAAAAATACTATTACATGTACTAATTACTGTCAGTCAAAACACTTTGAACTAGCAGAAAATGTTTTGTGAAAATAGCCAGACAAATAGTGAACATTTTATACACATAAAACATGTTAGTGAATAAATTGTGAAAATTTTATCTCATTTGCATGTACTATGACTTCTGTTATAATCAGCAATGTGAATAGTGCAATTTTGCCTATTAGAAGATTTATTTCTAAATGGCACATATATTACCTTGGTAAGTAGAATGATTTGGTAATTGACAGACTTGGTGGCAAAGACTGATGCTCTCGATCACGTTCCCTTTCTCGACTAATGTCTTCCCTCTTACTGCTGGAAGTACCTCTGGAAGGGGGAGGGGTGGTTTTGTGGGACTCTCGATGACTGGAATTAGGCCTACTACTAGGTCTGATGTTTGATGCTACCAAAGGAGTTCCCTGGGTTTTAGGCGTCTGTGTGACAGATTTAGGCAATGGTGGGGTGGAATGGGGCTTCTTCTTGATGGGTAATGGAGATATCCTAGACAATGACTGTGGTTCCTGGATTGTATTATGGTTGTTGTTGTTGTTATTGATACTGCTGCTGTTGTGATGGACCTTGCTGCAAATACTGGTGGATGTGGTGGTGGAAGTGGTGTTAGTTGTGACTGGGGAATCAAGCTGCACAGAGCTTGTTGTTGTGGTATTGGTTGTTGCAGTGATATCACTAGTGGTACTGGTGACTGCGGTGCAGGCACCACTAAGGGTAATGTTGTTGCATGTTGTTGCTGCAGTTGATGTAGGTAACAAACAGTCTCCTGCAATGTAAAGAACAACAAATTAATAGCACAAGTGCGAACAGCACTCCCTCTGTATAATGTCCTGCATTATAGTACAGCTCTCATTATAAGGAGAGTATAGTCATGGATCCCATTTCATTCTATAGCAATAAAATAAAAATGTGTATCATGTACTTCATTATAAGGTGATCTCACTATAAGGTGGTCTACTCTATTGCTTCAATGGACAGCATGATAATGCGGAATTACTGTATCATACACTTTATTATAAAGTTATCTTACTAAAATCGATATACTGTATAACTTCTCCGGACAGCATTATAATGTGGGAGTACTGTATCATGTACTTTATTATACTGTGGTTGCACTATAAACTAGTATATTCTACTGGGAATACTGTAATATTAATCCTACCTGTGCTTTGATGTTACTACCATTTCAGAACGACTAATGCATTTGTTTCTACTGATGGTGGGAAGCAACATGTTCCGAAAGCAGCAACGGTTTATGCACAGAGGAATTAATCTGATTCCAAAACTTGTTATAAATAAATAAACTCTAATGAGAGTCACTTTCTGCTGCTGGGAGGACCTCCAAAATGAGAGTATATGATTTTTCAGAAGTCTAAACAAATAGTTTGAGCACAAAATTTTGTTTTAAACAATGATATCATCAGGAAAAAAAAGTATTTTCTCCATGTGCAAACATTAAGCGAGACAAAAGGAGACAAAAATAGCTCTCCATGTCAATATTTATTTTTATCAAATAAACTTTTTAATTCCTGGCAAGAATTAAACTGACTTTGTTAAATGTATGGCAATATTCCTGTGATTCAACATCAAATCAAAACCCTTTAAATGAAATTCTTGTGGAAAAAGATGGATGGTTACTGTACATACATGCTTATAAGACAAGTCCAAAGCAAACTGCAGAGACCCAGATCTGCTACCACATTATGCACTGGCAGATCTGGGTCAGTACAATTTGTAAGGAGTAATCAGCAGAATAAACAATACAGACCCTTACACACAGGTACATTATGTTATGGCAGATCTGGATCTATGTTTCTATGTTTGCAGTCGGACTCAACTTATTCAGTGAGTATATATGATAGTTCAAGTATTAGTAGTTTTGTACTTTTAGGTCTCTATGATCACCTTGATGTTTTATTGTACAGCAGCACTTTGAAGGTCAATGTATCAAGGCAAGTAAAGTGCCTTACTAAAGGACACACAATTGTAGCAAATCTGGTCTGATTTTGTGTTTCTTTTTAAGAGTTGTTGTGGGTCTTTGAAAAATCCATTTTTTTTTAAAATGACCAGTTTCAAGATCTGTAACAAACAACTACAGCAATCAATCCAAACATCCAGCACAATTGGTTGAAAAATTCACAAATCACTTGAACACATTATCAACTGCATACAGTGTAGTTATTAAGACTACAAATTACAGGAAGCCAATCTAACTGTATGAAGTAAACCACAGGCAAAGATGTATGGGCACATCATTAACAGGAACAGGGCTGCCAACTTCTTTCATACAGCTTGCACACTTCTTGTTGCTTTTGGTCACAAAACATTCACCCTCTTGGATCAGAATATCTACTATCTTTGGTGGAGTCTGTCTTTCAAATTTTCAAGAACAACACATGGAACAATCAGAATCTGCTGTTTTTTATAGCAATTTATTTCCACACATCTGTACTAAAACACATAACGTATTTTCTACCTACATTAAATCTGGCAATTTTGTTTAAGAACCTGAGATTTTAATGTTGGCTATTTTTTAATTTTGGTGTTTCATAAACATGTGTGTGACCTGTTTGCAGAATCAGCCCAACTTTGAATAAATCAAAGTGACTTTATCAATGGAATTATCTTAAAACATTTCCATCAATTCATGTACTCCACCTTGGAAATGAATGAAATCAAGTTTTGATAAGCAAGTCAGCACTGTGGGCATCCTGGCTTGCTATGAGGATGGTGAGAATGTTGTCAAGTATGTATCTGTATTGTGCTGAATAATGATGTGCAATGAAGTAAACGTGAATTTAAAATTTTCACATGACAGACACACTCATGTTTGATTCCTGACGGTAAACTCTTGAATCATTCTTCAGGTCCTGTTCTTTGCTTCTGATAGTTTTGCATTCCATTTCCAAGTTAATGTATCAGAAGAGACAAACATGTGAAGATTTTGTAGGGTGAATTTGGACACCCTCATGCTTGCTTTAGTATGCACCATGATGCCACATGAACACATCACTTTCTTGCATATATGATGTCATTAGTGAGATGGCTAGTTATAATACTCACAAGCACATGCGTAATAATATTCATGACTATCTAGTAACCATAGAGATAGCTAGGTGAATTTTCCCATGGTCTAAAACAGACGTGCATAGATGGAAAGAGGAAGTCTACAGTTATATTTAACGTGCATGATGGGAAGTATTTGCATACCAACTGAAATGAATGATGATAAATTAGAAAGTGACTGAACTGCCTGATGGTCGTCCGAGACCTGACCCCACTCTAGATAAATTTCAATATTTGGTCGTTACTTCATGGAGAGATAGATAATAAAATAAAATAAGTTTCCATTTTCACTGTTTGCAATCCAGAGACTGTACAACATACAAGGTGACTGCCTAAATGTTTCATAATATTACTTGAGGAGTTCCAAATGCAACAAAAATTGATATGACATCAATGAATCTTCTGAAAATAGTTCCCTGGCTCCAAAATACACCTGGTTGATGATAACTGTATCTGCAAACTATTCAATGGTCATGACACTAAGTAATATGATCCTTGGATCAATGGGATTTTTTCAATCTTGTTGGAGGGTGCACATGACCTGCATAACTATAAATATTTTCTGGCAATTCCCATGTGAACATTGAACATGGTTTTATTTAACCTTTGAACTCAGCTGCCAATCACTATTGCTTGATAAACTTGTTATACCACATAATACCAATTTGTTATACACTGTATATCCAGCATTTGATAAAGACTCATAGACCACAGAATACATACATGTTATACACTGTATATCCAGTATTTCATGGAGTCTTGTATACCATGGAATGCATTCATGTCATACATGGTGTATCCAGCATTTGATAGAGTCTCAAGAATTTTTTTTCATTTTCTTCCTGGTGCTTCAGATGGCTTAAAAAAGCAATGGCTGTAGTTGACTAGTTTTTAATGTCATATTGGCTACATCACACAGAGGAAATGGGAACCATGTGCCTCAGCCAAGGACACATCAAAGCAGCAGACTTGCCTGTGCTGTAACCCTTGGAATGGAATTCCAATGATGTACAATCTGAGTTATCATGGCTGCCAAAAAATGGATGACCTTGATATCAGAAACAGGCGATAACAAGATTTTCAAGATATGGCCATACTGGATTTCAATTTAGCACCGTTTTCACCTAGGAACAACTGAACATCATTAAGAAGTCTTTTAGTAAGACCCCATGTTGATTTCCATGTGTGAGTGGCAATAACATGATTTTCAACATGGTCTCTCAGGTGGACATATTGGACATCAGATCAGCATCGTTTTCATTTAGGACCAACGAGGCATCATAAAAATGTTTTTTTTTAATATAGTGAAAATCCCATTTTGATATGACCATATATTCAGAAGAAGCAAAAATAACAATATTTTCAAGATGGCTGCCATGACCACCATATTGTTTCTCACACTGGCAACATTTCCATTTAAGACCAAATAGATATCATAAGAAGTCTTTCAGTGGAAACCCCATGTTGAAAATGACCATCAATTCATGAGGAGTAACAATAAGATTTTCATGCTGGATAACATGGTGGCCATACTGGACGTCTGATCCCCATGATTTTCATTTAGGACCAACTAGACATCATAAGAAGTATTTTATGACTATCCATGTAGGAGGAGTAACGATAACAATATTTTCAAGATGGCCACTGTGGCTGCCATACTG
>JAECUM010014967.1:0-100547 GCA_016617855.1 Megalonaias nervosa | reverse complement strand
GGAACCCTTTTCCTGTGCAATTTACATATTTTACACTGATTTATATCAGATTATAACTTGTTTTGAAGCCATTTCAAATCTTTACATGCTGAGAAATAATTTTTTATTGCAGAAAGGTTTGTTTCAGATATTTGGTTCACTCTGCTTTTTCTGTACATACGAATTTTGTGGGTGAGTTGATATAATGTGAAAGAAAGTCATGATCACTGTCATGTACAATTGATCTTACTTGATATGATAGATCGCTCCGCCTACCGAATAACATGACATGTTTCAATTTCAGTGATATGTTTATTAAAATGATTTTTATTGCTCTTATAAATATAGATTTAAGAACTTGCAAAGCCTATGGTGCAGATGATAATATTTATATTGCTATTTCAAGCGCGTATAGTAATAGCCTACGTGTTATACTTCAGTAAATCATGAAAATCAACGTTAACGTCGCTTGAGAACATTTTGCTGTTAAGGGAAATTCACTCCAAAAGCTATTAATGTATGTAGTACACAGGCTTATCTGTATTAATTTTAACTGACCTTTGTTTATCCTGTCCTAGAGGTAAATGCATTAAAATATATAAGAAAATAGTTACTGAATTGAATTATACCGTTGTAAATAATAATTTTAAAGTTCTCCTCCGTTTGAGAGAAGTAATTTTAATAGTGATGCATGTATATATATGCATAATATATTGGAAGAAAAATATCTGAAACCATTGCATTTGTATTTCGCAATCCATAATTACACTTTTCATCCCCCACCTCTCCTTTAGCTCAGTGACTGAAAGTAAATAGTCGCTCAGGTGTCTGAAAGTTCGGGACGATGAAGCATTATTTTCGTTACAACCAACGTTAAAGAGTTCATTTTCAAATTATGAAATAATGTAATCTGAGGTCCAGTGCTTCCTAAAGAAGACAAAATACACACAACAAAATCCGAAGTTAAGGGTTCTCGACCCTTATTATAGACACCTTCATTTTAAAAAAAAAAATTTCTTACTTTTTTCTTCACATTGTAGACTGGATTTGGTTTTCTACATTCGCTTCTTGCAGACAGAAACATACGTGGTAATTGCCATCCATTGTGTTCTTGTTCAGCTAATTATGCGCGTAACCAAAAGTCTTTATCCATCCAAGTTTCGTCTAGATTACGATAAAGGATTAAATCTGACTCGTCCATTTAGACGATGTTGATACTACAAAGCCACCATTGATTCATTATCACCATTATCGCTTGAAAAAGCGACGAGTCATTTAAATGAGCAATTTATTATCGCGATAAATCAGCTTGTCGGAGGAATATGGCGGACGAAAATGTTGCATTGGGTGTGTCTAATTTATGCTTGTTGACGGGCTAATCGAACAGCGTGATTAACAAGTGGTGATAGGTCAATTAATACTTTTCTCAACTAGAGTTTCATTAGTTACGAGGAAAAACTCTGAACATCAAACTGGTTTCGTTACAAATTAAATTAAACCTAACTGGTGAGGAATTGCCAAAGAAAGAATGATAGACTGATATTAATTAAAATCCGACTTTATATTTTAGTCTATATTATATCCATATAAGATTTAGTAACTGACTGGGTAAATTGAAATACCTAATTGGTATATTGAAATACCTATTTGGTATATTGAAATTACCGATTTTGTAAATTGAAATAACCGAATATAAAACATGTGCCTTTTTTCTTCACTCGCCATTTCCATAGATATTTAAACATTGTTTTAACTCGAGGCTAGACTCCAAGTTTCACCGGAATAAATCTTAAGTTAAGTCTTAAGACATTTGACTGGTCAATTTAAAGAGTGACTTGTATTGCAGCAAATCATATTGTATTCTAGATTTAATGTCAAATATAGACTTACATTTTAATATCCAGGCCCTATCACCCTGTTTTGGTCTGCAATTATTACACTGTGTAAAATTATATATTACCCCAGTTTCACTTTATCCCAGCCGATTTTACAGTTTGTTCGTAAGTGTGATTTTCTTTCCATTCTTTACTGTAGATGAACGTATTCCTGACCTGGAAGAATATCAATAAATGCTGTTTTGCTTTTCCCGGCCTTTCATGTCTGTAGCGATTGCATCATGATAGAAAGATCTCATTATATGCAATATCTGATGAAAGCCATTATCTACCAGTCATAATATCATGCTTTTTTCAGGATGCCGCAATGTCAAGAATTTTGCCATTGTGTTTTTCTGTACATCGTTCAAGCTAAATTTTGCAAATATTTTGGTTTTCATAGGAATTGATATCTTAGGAGAAGCATTATCTGAATATGAAGGGTTTGGATCATCCGATGTGCTAAGCCATCAGGCGGAGGACAAAAAGCATTACAAAGCATCAAATAGTCCTTGTGTAATTTTCGGCATACTACATTAAATACATTGAATACATTCCCAATGGGTGCCTTTCATGTTTTGACTGAATGTTCTATAAAGAAGAGCTGAGAGTTTGACATTTAATGTGAAACCTAACTTCACATGCATCACAATGCATAGTCTTGAGTTGGTGTCTCACAGCTTTCCAGGCGTTCCACATGGATATTTGAATGTTTCTGCAATCTTGATAACAAATTTATGCACATGAGGTTTTTGAGTCGCAACGTATGTATGTATGTATGTATGTATGTATGTATGTATGTATGTATGTATGTATGTCTGTATGTATGTATGTATGTATGTATGTATGTATGTATGTATGTATGTATTTATGTATGTATGTATGTATGTATGTATGTATGTATGCATGTATGCATGCATGCATGTATGTGTGTTTGTATGTACATACGGATGAATGGACGGACGGACGAACGGATAGATGGATGGATGGATGGAATGTATGTATGTATGTATTATGAATGAATGAATGGATGGATGGATGGATGGATGGATGGATGGATGGAATGGGATGGATGGATGGATGGTATGTATGTATGTATGTATGTATGTATGTATGTATGTATGTATGTATGTGTTACGTATATGTAATTAAATTACTTGTGCGTTAGTTTTAAATTCTCTTTTATTTTATTTTTATTTCATTACATGTTATTGTAATTACTTTATTCACTGGATTTGACATTTTTCTAGAAATATTCAGTTCAGTTCTTTTAGCCTGATTAGAACGCAAAATGATTGCTACATTGTATTTTTAGCTGACCTAGTTCTTGACCTTGGTTCCGATTTTGTAAACACTAAGTGAAAATGATTGGTTATTACGAAGGTCATGTTCAGCCCACCTGTTAGCTCCGTTGTAAACAGTTTTATTTTTAAATTTATTTCCAGTGTGGGAATCAGATTCTTAGACAGGGCTATTCTATCCTACGTGCTAATTGACTTGAAGTGAGTGATCACGTGACCCATCACGTGGGTCTGAAATGACGTTTTAGTTGCGTTTAATTCTCAATCTCAGTGTTTATGAGTCAGTTGTTAATTATACCTTCAGGCCGAAAGGTAATCCTGTTGTTGCCATTTGAATTGAGTTTTTTTTTTTAAAAAAAAAAATAATTTATTCACCCTGGAAAATACTTTTCTCCATCGAACTTCTTGGACAAAGACATTTACTAAAAGTTATTCGGAATTTTAAAGTCAGAATTATATTCTTGGTGACTCAACAAGGAACTGTTGAAACATCAACACAAACTGGTTATAGAGGACGTCATCGCCTTCCATATTGGAACTTCATCGAGATTCGAACTTGGATTCAATTAGAACTTTTTAGTGATAGGACTTATATTTTTGAATTCTAGGATTAATTTTTTTATTAGATTCACAAACCGTAAGTCCTATTTCATATTTTTACCTTGTTTTCTTGGGAAATAAATTATTTTGTTAAATTTGCAAAGCTTGTTGACTTCGCTCTTGTCTTTTGTTACTTTTGTACTAGCCTACACGTAATAAAAGATATGTATGTATGTGTGTGTGTTAGCGTTCAACATTTCGTCAACACAATAATGGCTACATGATGGCGATTAACAACTCTCATTGTTTAGACTGTCTTGTCGGTGTTGTTAGAGAGAAACTGTCCTAGAGATAACACGCATGTTGTACAGCATTGATCAAAAGGTCTACACACTGACGTAATCAATTAAAAAAAACAGGGAGTGGACACAAACTGTAGTTGTGAAGGATAGTAAAGATTTAGATGTTGACGAGAAAAATGTGTTTACAAAAAATGCTAATTTTTTTTTAATTTGGTCCTTTTCATAAATACATTGTCTTTATTTGCTTATTGTTACTGATCCAATAAAAAGATCATTCATAGTCAGAGAGAGAGAGAGAGAGAGAGAGAGAGAGAGAGAGAGAGAGAGAGGGGGGGAATCTAATTCGTTACAAGAATAAGATGACAGTGTGTAATTTATACTGTCATCACTGTGGCTGACATGAAACTCAAAACTGATAAAGTTGTTATTCCCAGTTTTGGGGTTTTCTTCTGTGCGACGTCCGTAGGAGGTACCTTTGGTTATCAACACTTGTATATCGAAAACACTTTTGGGAACCTTGAAGTTAATGCAGATTAGTGAACTTTGCGATTTATGTTATATGTCTATAAAAATACTTATGAAAAGATGGAATGAAGCCTTCAAATAAATTTCAGGAAATTCCATTCTTTCTCATAAATATGCCAGAAACTGCAGATAAAACCACGATGTATGCATTTCAAACCTCAAACGCCGTAAGGCGACCAAAGTAGCCGTTTAAAGTTACTTTTATTTTATGGTCTATGAAAAATTATAGCAGACATAGATTTGTTGTTATTGTCCCTTTGTCAGGGACTGCAAATTCATATCTTAAGTATCGCTAACATTTAACAAGCAATTGTATTTCTTTTTGTTTAATTATCCAGATCACTTCCTTGGCTTGCTTGCACGCATTTTTTTCTGTGGCACTCGATGGTTTCCGAATAAAGTTAACGTCGCGTGTTTCAACTTCATTTTTTATATGGTTACGTCATTCCATATTGTTTACCAAGGAATTTCAGCTGTCAGTTCTTTATAAAGGTATTATTAGTTAATAAAGAAATATTTGTAAAAACTCATCAACAGTCATTGGCATCGTGTCAGTGTTCAGTTTCGCTCAGATACATTTCTTGATCTGATGAAGAGATCCAATGACCGGATAAGAGTAGACGAGAATCACGATTTTTTCTTCTTTTTCCAGTAGAGAGCGTGTTCTATTAATGCGACAAGACATATTGCTATGTCACACGTTTTATTTACAGAAAATGCAAATATTTAAAAACACCTATTCTTCCATAGTATTAATAACTAATTTTGTGAGTTGGATTTTTACTTCTCTTTCCATTACCCTGTCTTCTCTTATCCACCTTGTACATTTTACAGCTGTTGATAGCACATTCAGTAGACTACGTCAGTCATGTGAATTATTGTCTTGCTAGCACATTGGGTAGTCGACGTCAATCATGGAATTTGCTGTCTTGCGAGCACATTGGGTAGTCGACGTTAATCATGGGATTTATTGTCTTGCTAGCACATTGAGTAGTCTACGTCAGTCATGGGATTTGTTGTCTTGCTAGCACATTGAGTAGTCTACGTCAATCATGTGAATTATTTTCTTGCTAGCACATTGAGTAGTCTACGTCAATCATGGGATTTATTGTCTTGCTAGTACATTGAGTAGTCTACGTCAATCATGGGATTTATTGTCTTACTAGCACATTGAGTAGTCTACGTCAGTCACGTGAATTTTTGCCTTGCTAGCACATTGGGTAGTATACGTCAATCATGGGATTTGTTGTCTTGCTAGCACATTGAGTAGTCTACGTCAATCATGGGATTTATTGTCTTGCTAGCACATTGAGTAGTCTACGTCAATCATGGGATTTATTGTCTTACTAACACATTGAGTAGTCTACGTCAGTCACGTGAATTTTTGCCTTGCTAGCACATTGGGTAGTATACGTCAATCTTGGGATTTGTTGTCTTGCTAGCACATTGAGTAGTCTACGTCAATCATGGGATTTGTTGTCTTGCTAGCACATTGAGTAGTCTACGTCAATCATGGGATTTATTGTCTTACTAGCACATTGAGTAGTCTACGTCAGTCACGTGAATTTTTGCCTTGCTAGCACATTGGGTAGTATATGTCAATCATGGGATTTGTTGTCTTGCTAGCATATTTAGTAGTCTACGTCAGTCATGGGATTTGTTGTCTTGCTAGCACATTGAGTAGTCTACGTTAGTCATGTGAATTATTGTGTTGCTAGCACATTGGGGAATCTAGGTGAATCATGGGAATTATTGGCTTGCACATTTGATAAGAGTTTCTTAATTTCATGGAAATAAATGACAAAACAACCTCATGTATTCTTCTGTTTTTCTCCTTTGATGATCAAAATATTGTTAGCAACGAAAGTTCAAATGCTTGCCAAATAAAATGCAATCATCCCTTTATGTGGAATGCTATCACTGTCTAATCGTAAGTATCAACAGTGTATATGGCGGTATATGTACTGCAAGTGGTGGTTATAGCATTATATGATTATGGTATTTTCATTATGAGTGGTAGTATTTACATTACGCGCAGCGATAATTGGGTTATATGTTGCCGTTCTCTCATTATATATAATACATGTGTCATTATACATTATAGTATTTTAAGTCTCTGTGTTGCCACTTTAATCATTAAGTACGTTATAGTAGTTTGGTATTAAATATATGTTGTGGAATGTTCATGATGCATCCATTTTGTTGTTGAATTTTAACATTTTGTTTGCAACATATTACCAAGGGTATCAGCCATTAACCTGGTGGATATAGATCAGAAGAGTCAAGACATACTTCACCCGTCACTCGATGGTTGTATCAGAGGAGGAAACAAAATTAATCGACGTCAGTTGTTAAAAGTATGGTAGATTGTCTTATATTCATCTCCATGTGCACTGCTTTGTAAAAAATCTAAGCTGCGATCCAACGGATCTGTCGTTTATTGGATTTATATATAATTCAGACTGGACAATCTGCTGTCACCCATAATTATGAACAAAAATGCTATGCTATGATTTCAGCTTTACCAATCCAAATAGATTTTTAAAACAATATTAAAATAGTGTTTTTTGCATTAGAAAATAAAGAAAACATCTTCAATGTCAGAGTTTTAGAATGCCTTGGAAGCAGGTTAGCTAGAAGCTTTTTTTTAAAAAAAAAATGTTACTGAAATGTTTACGATTTTGTCATTTTCTGGTGAAGCTTAATAAACTACCCCACTACCACCTAACCCCAAAATGGATCATTTATGTTGTAGTTAATTAAATATTTTAAAATGCTCTTAATTACAGTACTGTATCCTCTGTGCTTGTAATTACAGTACATCATCCTATGTGCTCATAATTACAGTACTGTATCCTATGTCCTTGTACTTACATTATTGTATCGTATGCGCTTATATTTACAGTACAGAATCCTGTGTGCTTGTAATTACAGTACTTTCTCCTATGTGCTTGTTATTACAGTATTGTATCCTATGTTCTCGTAATTACAATACTGTATCTAATGTGCCTGTAATTGCTATATCCTATGTGCTCGTAATTACAGTAATGTATCCTATGTGCTTGTAATTACAGTACTTTCTCCTATATGCTCGTAATTACAGTACTGTATCCTATGTGCTCGTAATTACAGTACTGTATCCTATGTGCTTGAAATTACAGTACTGTATCCTATGTGCTTGTAACTACAGTACCGTATCCTATGTGCTTGTACTTACAGTACTGTGGCCGATGTATTTGTAGTTACAGTACTGTATCATATGTACTTGTATCAGCTACAATTAATTACAATGTATAGTTTGTCCTTTGCACAGTTGGTGTCATATGGCAGCACGCAATTGTGGAAAATGGAGGATATTTTTTAAGTGCGTCATCAATAAAAGAAATATAATAATTTGCTTGATGTAGTTAGTTTCAACTGACCATTGGACAACCTTCTCAGATCAAGTTAGACATATGCCTGTGTAGATGCTTCGGACTTTTCGAAATAGGGCAAACATTTACGGAAGACAAATGTTAAGTATCTGTCCACAAATGTGATAATCTTTACCCATAGTTAATGTCTTAAGAAAAAAAGAAATTGGAGTCATGGACTAAAATTCATTAAACGATTCAGTGTCAGTGTTGTTGATCGATTGATATTCGTGTAATAGATTTATACTGAACCGTAGTGCTGTTTTTTTAAACATATCATATCAATGAATTCATGTAAATACAGTGTTATATGCATTCAAATTTTTCAGTGTGGTTGGTCACGAGAAACACTGTTTGCTTTCCTAGGTAACCTTAGATTCCAGTGGCTACATATTCTAACAATTTTTCTAGCTCTTCTGGAATGTAGTCGTGTAATGCATTACTTGAGCATTAGTTACGCCCTTTTCATCCATGTGGAAAACAAATATCAATTGTCGTGTTATATGTGGTTCCCATTATCACAGGGGCAGAGGTGATGTTACATTGATCAAGGAAGTACTGCCATTTAAGGGCGAACAAGCAGTCGCATAGTTCATTTATTGGTTTGCTAAAAGTCATTTCAAAACAGATCGCTCCGCTACTAAACTACTGACTCACACAAGTACTAAATGTGTGGTTTCACGTAGAAAAAGGGCGTTTAGAATATATATTTCTCAAATCAGCGATTTCAGATAAGGCCTCAAATAATTTTGTTATCAAAAACCCTGTTTTGAAAAATGCAACCCAAGCTAACAAAACTGTTTCGTCTCAAATTTGGAGCTAAAAGTGTGAAAAGTTACAACATATATTTATGTAGATTAGTCGTAATCCTTTTGAGTATATCAATCAGAAGTGTTCAATGTTTGTATTTTTACAGCTGTGACAAATTTTTATATTATATGATGATATATTGTAAAACTTGACGGCGGTGGGATACAAAAAGGCATATGGCTTAAAAACTACTGCCTAAGAATATTTATGAAATCAAGTTCATTTAAATCCCTGTTCCCATAAACAATGCTAGTATCCATCTTAAAGCACCGTTACTGATTGCAAATAGCAAATAGCTCATATACTAAACGGCAGGGTATAAGAAAACTGTCATATTACATTCATAATGAAAGACAATTATCGGTGTCTGAAATGCAATTGCTCTATATAACATCAGCTATGTTTATGCATGTATCTGTTTGAGGCATAAGGCATAATTCCTTAGGCCATTATTTCAACGGCTTACGTGAGAGATATATGCACAATTTGATCAGCTTCTTCATTTGTATAATAGCAACAACAAGATTATGTCTGATCACTTGTTTAGGTCTTAGTATGGAAACTAGATACGATCACATTACAATCTCCTAATAATACGCAGAGATTTGTTATAGTCATCAACACCATAATTGGCATGAGGTCTACTACAATGCACGTTTGGAGCTACAAAATTGCTGAAAATGATCACAGGTTTCTTATGAAGGGGAAGGAGCTGTCCCCATATTCCACATCATTTGGATTGATTAAATCCTTCAAGCCCTTTCAGCTTCCAGCAGTTAGTTCCCACACGATTCTGAAGCTGGTCTAAAATCCAAACATTATTGGGTGTCATCTTAACGGTACCCTACACATTCTGTGACCATATATATAGTGAGCATATATATATATATATATATATATATATATATATATATATATATATATATATATATATATATATCAGCCTTAAACTCTTTTGTTTAATGGATTTAAATTAATCTGCATTGGCTATGATAAAATACGATGTACGCATATAATTATTGGCTTTTAATTAGAATTGTATGGTATTATAGGATTTAACAGAAGGGATGTGAGACCCGTAATTTAAGTACAAATAAACAAAAAGATAATTTACAAAGTGAAAATTTAAGGGAAACATACAGTGTTGTAACTTTAATCCCCCTTAATCCTCAATGCCATATCACATGTTCAAAATTATGTTTCTAATAAAATTAATGAAATAAAATAGTCTTGAATGTCTTGATATTTCTTTGAATGAGTCCTCATTAATACCACAATTGTGTTTTTGTCCAAAAAGTCAATGAACACTTTGTAATTATAAGAAGTAATTTAAATTATGCAACCATAAATGATTCCAAAGACTGATCAGAAAACAGGAATTAATACTGTGTTTATCAACACCTATTATACTTATTTCACTTGACCTATGTCGTAATAGAGTGTACTGGGAAAACAAAGCTATCATCCTAATGGAAAATTACTGGACCAAGTCTTGTTGCAAACACAACTAACCTTGACATCTTGCTAAGTAAGCATCGTGTTTACTTATTAAATAAAACAGGTAGGCATTAACGCCATGAACAACCTCAATTATCATGATCAAAGTTAGGTACACAATATAAATTAAATGTATGTGCATCTCTCAGTTATAAAACTGCCCCTACCACTCTTTGATAATAATCAAAGCACGATGAAGGCCTTTTCTGATCCATTTTCAGACATCACCATGCATAATAGGTCATAGTTTGGTGTGGCCAGCAAAGAATAATCTAACAGTGCAAATGATGTTATGTTGTCTCGATAATGAACAACACATTTGCACCTAAGCCTACAATGATAAATCTGTGTGACTAAGTTTCCAGTCCGTGACAGTGAGCCAGAAAGTGCAATATGATACCGTACAATCTTTTCAAAACACACCCGAATCAATATGATGTATACTGTCTCTAACACGCCATATATGAACTTGAATACCTTTCTCAGCAAGTATGTTCTTAAGACGCCACCCCGTCCACCACAAAAATGTTAACTCTCTCAGTACAATGTTACATTGATGATTGTTTCGTTCTTAAAGGCTTTCCCTAAGGATGATTACAGTACTAATGTTTGAAACATCTGCAAACTATGGCACTTTCTACACTGACAAGACTTTGGCAATTGCACAAATGGAAACCATATTCATTACTAGTACATATTACAGAGTTAGTTTTGAATGTTAAAATCAGATGGACCAGATTCACCTTCAATTTCATTTGGTCGAAAAGCACCATACTTTGTACACTCAGTCGTAATTTTTGTTACATACCCATTTAATCTTACAATGTTGATCTGACTTTCGATACGGATCTTCAATCTGTATTTCTGTGTCTTACGCCCAAAAAAAATATTTTGTTATTTCCGGGACGTCAGCTCGGCGAATGAAATTTTTATAAACCCCAATTTTGAATTGCGACACACTATAAAGCTAAACTATCTAGAAAGAGACAATAATGGTGCATGCAATAAGTGGAAATCCGCATTAGGTCTATATTCCGAATCAACGGAAATAATTCATTTTGATATGGCTTATGAACAAGTCTCGCCCGGACGGCCACAGCGTGTTCACAACAAATATATATATATGTCGTTCTTTCCGCCGAATAGGAATAAAACACTTATATAGTTTTAGAATTTATCAGCCCTTCAAGGTATACAAAACAGATTCATTCTATGAGCAAATAGAATGCAGACAACATTTGTTGCAGGTTTGTTTCTCAAACCACAGGATAAACTCACCCAGAATGAATGTCTTTTAATACTTTCTCCATTTTGTTTCTCCTGTTGACAAAAATTGGAAATGACTGTAATATCGAACGTACCACATCTATTTACGAAATGAAAATCGCATCAAATGAAAATTCCACAGCATGTATACATATTCCATAACATAGAATACAGTTACTAACACAAATTACACTAGGTATACTGAAAGCAACACAAATATAACAAAAGTACGTTTACTTATAATTAGCTTACTCTCATAAAATATCGAAAGATCACCACATATAATGGAATGTTTAGCATTTCACGAACGCAATCTTTGTCCTATGGAGTCTAAAGTTCAATTGGCTAATACACCGTACAAAATTGTAGTATTAAATACTGTACGGTACGTACTGTATATTAAATATGTTGGGGTATGTACTGTAATAGTCTTTTATCATTCTGACCAATCAATATAAAATACTGACTAGTATACATTATCGGATTACTTCATATCTTGCAAATCGCGTTGCATAATATACAGAGTAAACTGAGGAAAAGATTGTTCAGTGAAATACAAGCAATAATTACCTACCGAGAGGGCACAATTAGCATGGATTGCCATCGAAGGATGACCCGAGTCATTGGATTGATATGTAACTTGTCTTCAGCTTGAGCAATACCAATCCGGTGGTCCAAGCTCTGTCCCAATGATGTCATACTCAGTTATAATGTATTCATCCTTAGTAAGGGCCCCGTGTGTCCAAGTGGTCTAAAGCGGTCACATTTACCGATCACTGCCATCTCACCTCTGTTAGCGTGGGATAGAGTCCTAGGCTCGATCAATGTGAAAACTTACCAATAGCTTCCAGTGGGTCTGTTGTTCTTCCAGGAAAATTGCAAGTTTATTCCTGCATCATTTATACTGGCCACCATGTAAAGCCTCTCGTGTGCTGATAAAATGGCGTTACGCCAACAACAACAACAACAACACTTCTTCTTAATATTAATTATTGTTTACGTCCGCCAAATATAATGGTAGAAGCACATCATATAACTGTATGAGTACAACATATACTGAAATAACCAATATATAAAGTCATTCAATTTCGTCTGATTCAGCCTAGTTCTGTTGAAATGTAGCAGATTGAAGTCCGAGGTAGTATGTAGTGGGGTGGGGTGGGGGAGAACGTTCAAAATTCATAGTAGTTAATCTCATCTTCGACGTAGGACTGTCTTGCCCTGGCAGCTACATTACATTTCTCTCTCTCTCTCTCTCTCTCTCTCTCTCTCTCTCTCTCTCTCTCTCTCTCTCTCTCTCTCTCTCTTTATTTAAGCCCAGTGTTGTAAGAAGATCACCTTGCGTGAGTTCGTCAGAAAGCATGCCAGTACCTTCCCTTGGGTCAGTGGTTCTTTCCCGGGTTTTCCCGGAGTTTATCTCCACTAAATATACTGGCTCCCGCGCATAGCCAATCAGGTTCCACAAAAATCCCCTCTCACTCAGTACATTCAAATACGAGAAAATCCTTCCTTTCTGCGTGATTAAACTAGGATGTAGTTAATGGGCAATTATGTCTATGGCTTAAAAGTAACATAATTATATATTTTGTACACTTATACTTGATGTCTATTACATGTACAAGTAAAAGTATGGCTGAAAACCCGGTGACCTATATACGATTAAAAGGCTTTGAGCCCAGTGCTAAAACGAGTATAGTATTTAAAATAGTTAAGGGCACCTGTAATGGCGAGGAAAGGCAAATTGAATGGCTGAATATCCTGCTAGTTTCATATGCTTGAATAGAATGAGTATATTGATTTTCTGTTCATTCAGATCCTCGCGTGTTGATTGCTTCACTATGCTATATGCTCCTCCTTTACAGTTCCACCGTTACATAACACATTATCTCATTATCATATGACCGACAGGGGTGATCGTTACCATCTTTGTCAATGCTTGATTGATCGTACAATGTTACATCGCAAGGATTAACCTTATGTGATCACAAAACCGAAAAAATATCCACAAACAATACTAAAATTCAAACATAGATACATGGATTTTAAAGTGTTGGTATAAAGCAGTTTCATGTTCTAATGATGTTGGTGTATCAAATTGTGATCCGCCCATTGCGCATTAATACGCGTATATAAACATTGTTTCAACATTACTTTTATACTCGTTAGATTAGTGATGCATTTCGACTGATCAGTCGTTACTGACGAATTAAGATGTTAAAAATCCGGGTTTTCTAGCTGAATTAAACATTGTGTACAATCTCTCTCTCTCTCTCTCTCTCTCTCTCTCTCTCTCTCTCTCTCTCTCTCTCTCTCTCTGATGATCAGGCAGCATATTAATCGACCAACAAAGAAAAACAGAGATGGACATTAAAAATGTGTCAACTCTCTTGCCTTTGATTGGTTTGGCATCATATCAACTTTACCACAGCGTACCCCCTCTCTGCCTGTCTGTCTGCCCCTTCCCCCTCCCCTCTCTCTCTCTCTCTCTCTCTCTCTCTCTCTCTCTCTCTCTCTGAGCCATCGGGGAAAGTTCCGGGAGAACATAGCGGATTTATGCCTGTGTCATGGGGCGATGTCTCTGGACCTATGTATTATGGTAAAATTTTCAGATAAACATACAAACGGAAAGGAGACACGGAGAGAGAAAGATGGAGGATAAAACAGTAGGATGGTCGGTAACAATGTTAATTAAGAATAATAATAACTTCGACCAACTGTAAATGAATTTAAATGTCTGAATTTCCTTTTGCTGCTACGACATTACGCTTAGTCTATATTCCCACTCGTTTCAATAAATTCGTCAGTTACTGAATGGCTGAGCGTCCAGTGTTCAAGAAGCTAATCATGCTGTGTTTGTAGTGCTCTACTGTCTTAAATTAAACCATATTTCGTGCTTAAATCATAAGTATCTTATATTTGTTTATTCAATTTCAATGCAAATAGCAGTTCATAAAAAGAAAATTAACAAGTTATCATTTGTGAATAGTCGCAAAAAGTAACTACATTTTGTTGCGAATATATTTGGGCAGGGTTGCGTCGAGTGCACTCATTCCAACCATAGGCAGTTGACTGTAGTCACTCTTAAATCCGTCGGAAATGCAAGTTTGTGTATTTATATGTGATATAAATCAAATATATTAATATTATTATATTCTTGATATGCAATTCGTTGTATACGTTTTTTACTAATTAGAAACTCAGCAAGCGTCAATTCCTTGCAATGAAAAATTTATACATCACGTGGTATATCAATGATACAGCATTATATATATATATATATATATATATATATATATATATATATATATATATATATATATATATATATATATATATATATATATAAAGTACCTCAAGAAGTATTGTTTTGATTTAGCTCCAAACCTGAAGTAATCTTATTTTCATTTAAAATAATAATTCTGCAAAAAATTATAAATCTTTACAATTTGAACAAATTGTCACATTCTAATAAGGAAGAGTATGAGTTGGAACACAAGGTAGACATCAATTGAACTCTAATATAACTGCAATTTTGGAACACTATATATCAGTCTATTATATTACCTCTCAAGGACATAAACAAAGTCAACGACTACAATTATTCTGGAAACTTATTGTGGAATTTTTACCCCACCTGATTCCGGTCTCGTCTAGATGTGATTGATGTTACGTTCTATGTTTTTGCGTATGTAAATTTATTTTTCTTGGTTTTAGTGGTACTTTTAACATGTTGGGTGTATTATGCCGAGAAGTCGAGAGTTTAGTACCTTGCCCAAAGACACATTGAGGCAGTCGAACTGGAACGTCGTGATCGGATATTGAACCCACGATACTTGGAGGTGTTTTAGTCATCCTTTCTTACTGATGTTGCAAAACAAAGTCTTTACGTGAGTTTGAGCAACTAGTGGGGCTATTAATTGAATTCCATTATCATCACAACTTTTGTGCAGCCCCCGCAAAATGATGGCCCCGACAAAATGATCTACTCACGCTACTTGCATCACAGTCTTTATGGAAACTATTTGAAGTGTTGGTTCGCTTCGACATATCAAAGTGTACGATCTTTGTCCATATACTTTAAATGATCACACTAAATTATATATATACATATATATATATATATATATATATATATATATATATATATATATATATATATATATATATATATATATATATATATATGTAGTGCAAGCATGCAAAGATATTGGGTTCAACAAAAGCTTAAAAGACCATGAGATATTATTTCTAGTCCAGGTCACGTGAATCCCAACACGAAATTAAGACAAACACGTCAGGAAAACAACTTGCTGCTGTGTTCTGCTAGCTTGTTATATCATATACCACATACATTTATGCAGCCTATAAATGGTACGGTCGACTAGAATTTAATGAATGTATGGCATACTGACCAACAGTGATTTTTGACTGTATACATTATTTTTCAGCCATTTTCCTACATACACTATAAATAACAAGCAAACATAATCCCACTCACTTTTAATTCATAAATATTAAGCACTGCTTTATGCACATAGTATGAGTACAATGCTCTCTAAGAGACATACTACATATTAATAACTCAAATGATGTGCAGTGAATGCGACATCTTGTGCAAAGTGCAAACATCGTAACTTCTGGCGTTTATCAAAACCAATCACTTCCATTTAGACATTATAAAATTGCGTAATACATGCAAGATTTACTTACCTCCGAAACTGAAGAGCCTGACAATGTGCAAACAGCGCACCTTTGAAATTTATGAATTGACATGAAAATGCTCCGATGAGCATGAGACATTTTAAGGTTTGCAAAAACACATGTTAAGACACGTTTATAAAAAGTTATACTTAGTTTAAAAGTGAAGTCTATACATATATTACTCTGCCCAGAGCAAGCTGTTGCGAATATGTAATTAAATTGCTTGTGTGTTAGTTTTAAATTCTTTTTATTTTATTTTTGTTTCATTATATTTTATTGTAATGATAATTTTCATTGGATTGGAATCTCTTTTCCGAAAATTAACTTGACCCGATTAGATTATAACGGTTACTTCAGCGCTATTTTTAGCTCATATATTTCGTAAACAACGAGTGAAAGCGATTGGCTATTTCGAAGGTCATCTTCAGCCTACATGTTAGATCTGTTGTAAACAGTTTTATTTTTAAATTCATTTCCAGCGTGAGAATTTGAATTTTAGATATGGCAATTCTTGCCTACGTGATAATTTTCATTTTTTTACTGCGCTGTTCAAATTAGTGGTCACGTAACCTGTCACGTGAGCCACCATATGATCTAAAATCGAGGCTTAAAACGGCCATTTTGCTAGTAGATTGATCAGTCGTACCGTTACACCTTGAGGGTACAAGGTGTTTCTATTGCTGATGTCAGATTGTTTTGAAGCTCATCTATTTTTGGAACTTAATAATTCATTCTCTAGAAAACTACACAGGTGCTTCAAATTTATAAAAGTCCTAGGAGAAAGATATTAAGTGAAAATTTATTCTGGAGTTCTAAACAGAAACATTATAAACTGTGATTCAATCGATGAATTGTTGCCATTTGTACAACGACCTAATCTGACGTCTTCACCTTCCATATTGGAATTTCATCGAGATTCGAACCTGGATTCAATTACAACTGTTATATTTTTCAATTTTAGGATTAATTTTTGGATAATATTCACAAACCGTAAGTCCTATTTCCTATTTTTACATTGTTTTCTAGGGAAATAAATTTTTTTGTTATAATTTACAAAGCTTGCTAACTTCACTTTTTTCTTTTGCTACTTTTGTACGAGCCTACACGTAACAAAGCAATCACAACAAAACAATGTATCGGTCAAGCCTTTGAACACTCTTTCTCTCAGGCGTATGAATACTATCCAAAATTGTGCTGAAAATAGCCAGCTGGCATCGGCTTGTACTTAGCGGTACATGAATGCAAAAGTACCAAAGCATAACAGCGTATGTTATTATAGAGTAAGAACTATAATGTTAGCAAGATCCATGGCGGAATGATACAAGTTTTATGTCTCAATATTGTTTGATATTTGGGGTTTCACGCCATTTCTCAGCGCAAAATAGGCTTTATACATTGCGGCCAGTATAACTGGTGGTGGAAGAACCCACAAAACCCCGATAAGAAAAACAGACCCACGGGAAACTACTGGCAAGCTTTCTCACATACCCACTTTGGCCGAATCAGAGACTCGAACCCACGCGGACATAGATGAGTTGGCAGTGATCGGTGAAGGAGAGCGCTCTAGACCACTCGGTAACCTCCTGCTTTATATATCAAGACCAATGGGATGTTGACTAAATTACACAGTCTTTTTATATGTGCCGTAAATGGGTCATACAGACCGATTCCGGAAAGTAGAAGAAGACAAAATATTGAAAATGTGATCTCCCACTGTGGTGGTAAGTGGTGAAGTTCCGAGTTAATTACAAGCAAAGACAGAAGTTATAGGCAGTGAGGTAGGCAGTTTGAAACTATTTATGAGAAAAGTTAAATATATTACGTTCTGAACAATTAACAGTGAAATATATGTCACAGTAAGAATGTATCAAAAGATCAGCAATTCTGACCTGTGTAATAGATCAACCGATTCCGAAGCAATTGAAAAGAAAATACAACACCTTTAAAATACGCTCCAACTTGAGCATAACTGAAGATTATGAATAAATGCAATTTGAATGGAATTAGAGCTATAACTACATACCGGTTCATTCAATGGAAATGTAAATTAGTATAGATTTTACGGTGTTAGTACTCAAGATTTGCATAAATTCTTCAATAGCATTTATCCGTCTTTGATGAATAAAATACGTGTCATGTATGAAATAGAAACAAATATCTAAAAGACATGGTCGCTGATCATGAACACTTGTAGGTCAAGTTCGGTTTATTTATAACCTATATCATGTGAATCCCTCTAGGTGTAAATTTTGCTTTTTTCATGATATATTGTGATTTGTGGGACGCTAAAGTCTGTAGCACGTGTTTTTCTTTTTTATATACGGTACTTTACCCGCGGCTGAATCGGTAGTTTTCGTTCAATTCTGGCACTCAAAACATGTGATATGGTATTGATACCACAAGATAATCTTTCATCGCTCTTTTTTATTGCTATAACCGATGTCACTATTCAAGCAATGATTCAGTCCATAAGAATTGATCAAGAAGGGTATCTTATTTAATTATTTTTCTTGACAATAATAAATATCAGCAATTGAGAATTGCATGATCGCAGTCTGTTAACTAGATTTGGGAGACCGCAACATCCTTTCTAAACCTATCCCAATGTAGCTCCAATCGGAATTAACCTGCAGTATTTCGCTCTTGAAAACAAGTTTGTTTTCTTTTTCGCCAGAGTTTTTATATGTTTTAGGAAAATTATATGGTCCTATACATAATAGGAAGAATTTATCTTTATTATACATTTTTGCTTACATTTGTTATTTAAGTATTTTCATTCGCAGGTTTTCTCTTATACTATGAACAGAAGTTCCCGTTTCTGATGCACTGCCTTTGTAGTCGATGTAGACATACATTAACTTGTAATTTGGACCCGTGAATCTCTACAGATGGTCTGAAAATAATACCGGTGGGCCGCGCCAGATGTTATGAACCTTTTCAGTTCATTATTCTTATTATGTAAATACAAACCGACTTTAAATAATCATTGTCTTTGTCACGGTAGCTGTTACCAGTTGACATCCAGACACGATCTGGCCTTTGCTGAAAGATTCTTCTCGATTCTGAATATTTTGAATCGCTGGAAAATTATTTTCGGTCGTACCTTTAAATCAGTCTGGGTAAAATGCAGCAGATGCTTAGGCTCTGTCATGTACATATCCACAGACCACATGCAGAATCTCAACATGCGTTGTGATTCCTAGGAACGAATACGTGGAAAGTTATTTGGAATCAAAGAATATGCAGTAAGAATTCATTGAACGGAAAGGGCGTTTCCTTTAGTCCAGTAAATAAACTGAATTTAATTTTATTTTTGATGTTATTTTGGTTTTTGATTCAATAACCAAACGTGCTCTCCTCTGTATACTAATGTTGTAGGCATTTTAAAATATTGAAATGCCTAGTTTAAGGAATTTAAAGTTTTTAATGACATTGAATATGATCTAGATACAGTTAGTTTACTGATAGCAAATTAATTATAGCAAGAAGCACTTCTGGAATGGGGCATGGATAGTTCAGAGGTAACGCAATCGCTTCGCACTTTTGAAGTTCTTGGTTCGATTGATAGGCATGTAGTCGTCCGTCCAAGGTCTTAGATTCTTCACCGAGTTCTTCAGTTTCAGCTACCGCAAAGATCACCTTAGGGAAAAATAGAAAGAAAGCGCGTCCATTAAGTTGACAAAACGTACGTAATCAACCGATTTTAAATTAATAATGCTTAAACATTCAAAGTCAGGACCCGCTGCCACTGCATCTACTTGGACACTCCAGATGTTCGAATTTAATGAGGAAGTTGATGATGACGATGATGGCGATGATAATGACAGCAATGACGAAACAAAAACGAAAATTAAAATGATTTTACCAATGACAATTAAACTTCTCATTTTCAGACCATAATACAATGGAGAGAATTAATTCAATCATGGTGATTGCCCACCTGCTAATGGGAATTTACGGAACAATAGGACAATATATTAAAAGTGCGGAACTTCAAGGGAACGTAACTGTGGCAGGAATGTTTGAAATCTACAAGCTTTCAAATGGACAATGCGGAGACATTCTTCTTTCTTCGGTTATGGCGCTCGAGGCTGTTAAGTGGGTTTTTAGAAATTTGAATGATATGGGCTATTTGCCGTATAAAATAGGTAAGGGGTTGTGCATTAAATCAGTAATTTGCTTGTGTCCAGGTATTTTATTCATATGAAGTACATTACAATTTAAATACGAATATTCATGAATGCAATATTGATCGCAACGAAACAATTTTTTTGCCACAATAATTATTAGTTTCCGAAAACGTTTCATAAACATATTTCACAATTAATATTAGAAATGTTTAGTATCATTCCTTGACTTTAAAGATCATATTCTATTATAATTCCGAGGGGATGCTTAATGTTCGAGGCCTCCGAATAAACATTTATTTCAGTTCACGAACATAATGTGCGACTTATTAAGGTGATCGATATATTTTTAATTTGACAGTGACCGTCAGTTTTGCATTTGTGTCTTAGCGTAAGGAAATATGAACATTTTTCCTGACCATTTTATTCACAGAGATTCCGAAAGTCAAAAGACTGTTTAATAAATTTAATACCAAATGATCTCGTACATGATGGTGTCTTATATATCTCTGTACAGTTTATATGTTGATATGTATCCATCGAGGGTCAGGGCATATTTAATCTTAACTTTTAATGTCTTTGATTCGTCCGATACTAGATTGCTGTTTAAAATGTTTGATTTATTGTTGTACAGTATAATGTAAAAAAGCATTTGTTTTGATCGATACCTGTGCCTTTATTAATGAGCAACCCGTACACTCACAACTTCACAAAACATCCCATGCATACGGAGCCCTTCAAAATAATCAGTTCATTAAAAGCAAAAAATTCATCAGAAGGGAAATGTAAGTGTAAGAAGGAGATACGATGGACATTGATGCTAGGATATTCACCCTCTGATTCACCAATCAGATCACATCTTTTATATTTCTGAAGTGAAACATTCATTTGGAAAATATTGTTACTAACGATAAATCTCTCTAAAAAGAAATGGAACGCACTATCTGATAGGATAATAAAAGGCTGTAGACCGACACATTTCATAAATCACCAGAATATAAACCTTTATCGATGTATGCTAGACCTTCGTTATCTGGAATTTGCGATATGATCATATTATAAAATGCACCTGTTTGGCAGCATTGTTTTCTAAAGATTATTGATAGCACATAACAACATCAAAACTATAAATTTTACACATTTAAGCTCGATGAAGTTGTAACTGAATCTTTTCGTGTAATTGATCCGACCGTCAACACATCTCCTTTGTCAAAATGTAACACAGCTATTTCCATTTTCTTTCTTATTACATAATTTAACACAGCAAATGTATTTACTAAACGTTTTGTTCTCTTTAATCGAAATTAGAATTAGGCATGCAATCTTAAATTCTAAGAGAGTGTCAACGTAGGTTCTTCAAAGACTAATTATTAGTCCACCACAGCTTCTTTTGCAATGTATGAATTCCAATACATAATCATAAAATATTAAGGAAAGTATAACGGACAGACAAAAGAACACATATAAGCGGACAAGGACGACTATGCAAGCTTCCTCATATTTGACGGATTATACAATTCATAAAATGTCCTCTTCTTGTGTTTATGAATTTACTTGCATAATAGGTAAATCAATTTTTAACATTATACTGAAGTTCGCATACACGTCTATTCAGTAATATTCGCATTATTATATGATACATTGCTATATGTACTGTATAATTTGAAGAGCTACATTATTCTATAATGCAAAATACAAAATCTAATATTGACGAAATACATAGCAATGAAGGAAACAAACACCATTTACGAAAACAGAGACCTTATACGCTTGAGAATCAAAAAAAATGCCAGCTCATCTTAGAAACTATTTATGTCCTGATTAGTGAACACGCATAGCCTCATCTTCTGGGAGACGACAAGAATTAAAACATATAGCATACAGCACCAATAAAATAAAATAGAAAATTAATAAAAATGGCTGGCGCGCTAATGCATTATGAATATTTGCACAGCCCAGTATTATACGTTAGCTCCAAAACTAAAAGGAAAAAATGCAAGTTTAAGAGCATTGCAGAAGCAAAAAAAAAAAAATTAAAACTCGAAGGTCTGAAGCTTTATGCAAAAAAATAATGACAAATAACTACATTCTATGGAATTTAATAGTTTTGATAAATGTCACAAGCCGCCAACACCAATGTCTGTATCTAGAAATAATGCCCGTATCTTGTCATGCTTTAACCAACCCCAACCCCCAACCCTCCGTTAGAGTCGCGTTGCAGAGGGCGTTGAAATTCAGCTAGCTTCAGACATGTACTACATCATGTCCACATAGGATCCAAACTACTTTTTTGTGGATACAGTAGGAAGTCTGAAAGAGAAACGTTAATTCTTGTGTTGAATAGGTCATGAATTTAGCATTTCAGAAGCTCCCCGAGTGAAATAAATTCCTCGATATTTTCAAAAACGGTAATTGCGAGACAACTGTGCTTTGCAGAAGGTTTGAAGGAAGGGTGCTACTCTATGAATACTTGTCATGACATTAAAATTTGATTTTAGGTCACAGGCAACTATTTTTGCATAAGCTTCAGAACCAGTCTATGCGTAGTGATATATCAAATACCATGCATAAAAAATGAAGGTCATTGATTGGTTGAAACTAATTACGGGTAAAAATTAACATAATTTTCCACAAAATTTCTGAATATTGATAAATTAGTAAGCACATGTAATGCTCGATATAAACCGCGAAATCTCACTGGAATAAATCTTCATATCGGGCAGCTCTAAAATAAGTTTGTCAAACACCAGGCGCTCAGCATAGTATTATCATATTGTTGAAAGTTTTATCATGGATACATAAGATGCATGTGTATTGCAGGTGTTACCAAAACAAAAGAAAAACCCAGAGTACAGTAATTGGGTCAGATGTTAATATTATGGTCCGTAGGAGCTGTATTAGTTGTCTGTGCCCAACTTATAGTTCTTACTGGCAATTTAAAAGTTTGCTTTCACATATAAATATTTTAACTGTTGTTCTCTGCTTGTGATTTCAAAACTGTTTGCGAAATAGACTGCTGCTCATCAAATTATTGAAAAGACTTTCACTTTCAGTTTGTTTTATGTTTGTCTCAGATTTGTATAGCCTCTTAAATACTCAGGGTATTTTCAATCAGGTATTTTTTTGACGCGTCAGATATAGCATCTATTTCTGTCTTAATCCTCCGCGCAGTTGTGCGTGCAATATTGCTCAAGGTGCTGTCAAATAATTGAATACAATACGCGCTTTGCAAACTACTGGGTTATATCACTTGTGTGACTATCATTAAGCACAAAAGAAGTCTTGTGTTATATAGTTGATTGTGTCTCTAGTACACGGTGCATGGCATTAATACAAATTTGTGTTTGACGCTCTTTTTGATGCTTCCAGCGTCCAGTACTATAATGTATTGAACATGTCAATGATCCACACTGCAACATAATCTTTAATGTTCTGGAGATTTTTTCAGGTATATTGCAAAATTGCAAATATTTATTACTTATTATCATTATCACTATTTTTACTTTATTTGATAACAAGCTTTCTGGTATCCTCAGTCTCTATAGTTATTAGATTCGCAATATTGAAATATAATTGGTGTCTCATATTGCGTGTTGGTCGGTTTGTGTCTCTATTAATGTACTCGATTTAATACAAGATGTTTCCTTATTCTCTGGAACAACTCTTCAGTCTTCCCCTTCTAATATATCGTACACATTCACCTATATAAAATGCATGCTCAGTGTCTCCATCTAAATTGGATTTTGCGGCATCTTAAAATCGCTCTGGCAGTATTTAGCATTGACTCAGCAGCGTCTAAAATTATGGCATCTATTTGATTTTTTTTGGATACACCGATTTTTGTTCATGACCAGTTAAGGTAAATCTTTATCAGATAGTTCTCTGAGTTTGGTGCATATCTTATGTAATGTTAACTATTAATTCCTGCTAAATATCCATCTAATACCTTCGCCTTTTTCCTGTCAAACTTACGTCAAATATCAAATAAACATTTAGTGGAACTGTCCATTATACCTCTAATTAATATATACAAAGGCTTTTTGTTCTTTAGAAAAAATGCTCTCTCCAGCCTAGCACCCCTATAGCGATCATGGTGAAAAGGTATAAATTTTGTTGGATGAATTCTGTTTGTATTGATTTATCTGATTTAATTGAAATTAAAAAAATATCAAACAAACAATAAGATAAATATAGACGAAGTAGTAGATAAACCACCTGACGAAACAAATAGTGGAACTTTTTCTAAAACACTAGCTTCATCAAAAGGTTTAAGACTGACTTGCACAAAAACTGTAACATTTAGTTGACGCTGACGCCATCAACAAGTAGGATCGCTATGATTGGCAGTTTATGGCTATGATTGGCAGTTTATATATATATATATATATATATATATATATATATATATATATATATATATATATATATATATATATATATATATATATATATATATATTTGTGTGTGTATCTGTGTATGTGTGTGTGTGTGGGTGTCTTTAAGGACTTTAAGAAATACCTTTGTTTTAAAGTTGTATGGTATGTTTTTCAGGGTCGTAATGAGACATTTCAAAAGGCGGAATTGACAGAACGTACGCATAAGGTTAATTCCTCTGAAGTAATCTCTCATCTTGAATGTTACCCTTAACCAACACGTATTTATTTAGGTAAAGGGATAAGACCTAAAGATATCATTTGTTTTCCACAAGTTCCTCAATATTTCCAGTTCAAACGACGGAGCCGTAATAGGTGTAGGAATTGCCGTCAGCATACTGATTCTAGCTTTAGTGATTGCTGTCTTCATCATAATTCGTAGGAGGAATACACCTACAGGAGAAATTAAACAAGGTAACCATGAATCCGATTAAACCTGAGACTGTTCATTGAAAAGTGAAAATGTGTATGCGTGTATGTATGTCTATCTGTCCGTCTATCTATCTATCTACCTATCTATCTGTCTGTCTGTATGTCTGTATGTATGTATGTATGTATGTATGTATTATAAGAAATGCCTCATTACCAAAATTATTTTGGACGTTAAATAATTAGTTACACTGATACTGATCATAGATAACAATCGGGATTTTGAAACATGTCAAATTGAATCATTCTGCACTTTCTGTCTTGATTTCATTGAATGTCATATCAATTAATTCGTGTCCTAATACTCATATGTCATGAATAATAATAAAGAGCTTACAGTTGTGTGTATGTGTGTCTGCCTTGAATTCGTGCACGATTGCTCTGAACCACTCAACCATTACCTTATCCCTTGCAAAGATGAATCACGGTTTGAGCATATTTCCTTCGAGGTGCACAAGATCGTTCTGGCTTGATTAGCGAAATTTAGCACTCAGTATTATGCACAGATTCACTTTATAAAATGCAAGGTATATACATGATATTATGATTAGAAATTGACACATATATAACCAAAACAGACAAGAAGGCGCTTTTTCCTGGGTCCCATATTACATGCTGGATATATATATATATATATATATATATATATATATATATATATATATATATATATATATAGAATGATACTTAATCAAACAGGTGATACTTGATCAAACAGATTGGAGAGTTTTAGTTTGTTTCAACAGGAATCGAACCCGTACAACTTATAATGGAACCTATCATCTAACCCTCACGCACTAGAGCAATAACCGACTCGCCATGCGCTCTTCCCCAATACAGGGCAGACCAAGGTCAGAGCAAAGGACTCGTGCACGAGAACTCAATCGCAATGTAAGCGCAATTTAAAACTTAGCTATACACACAAACTCACTGTTTGTATTTATTGTAGGACCAATTCTAGGTAACTATGAACATAGTGTCAGTGATGGATCGGAGCCCTCAGGGAGTATAGTTATGATTACACAGCAAGATCTTAGAAATGGTAACAAGAATAGTTTCTCACGTATTCGTGGCAGTACTAGCAACACGAGTTCACAGCCAGGAATTGCTATTACGACTCTTCACTATGGAGCGGCTGTATACAACACGCAAAACGATGGAGTTAACCTAAGCCATGTTCCACAGGCCTTTCCAAGACAATTCAATGCCAATGGTGCCACCTCGCAAGCGCCACGACGCCCACCAAAACCCTTACCGAAGCCTCAGTTGCAGGCTATTAATAATGCGTATCACACCATTTATGATGAAGATATGGAAGACAATAATATGGAAATAAGGCAGACAATAAATGCTGAAAGTGAAACGACTTATACTCCAAGGGAGATAATTGATAATGATCATGGAACAGAGGACGGTCAAAACCAGATGGGTGGCGACCCTTATATACATCCAGTCACGTAGAATGTGAATTGTACCAATGCAAAATCGGTGTATCATTGATTACAACTGAGTGTTGTGGCAGCTGCCCTTCAAAAACGTTACTTTTACGAATCTCTTGCCACGCATGTTCCAAGTACATCACATTTGAAAGAGAGGAGGAGTATCAAAATCCTCGGATGATCATTGTTTCATTGCCTACGTAATGGAGAAGCTGAATGCATTATGAACTTTGGCAGATCTTGCTAATGAAACACTGAATGAGAACAGTCTGTCTGCATGATGGTTCATTTTTGACCTAAGTGAACAAAAGATCGAACTTCTTCAGTGTATTGAACCAAACATTATAAAGACGATTAAATATGTTGCATATGCAAATAGAGATTCGTTTCCAAATGTCCAGGCTTATGATTTGTAGTGAGTCGGTATTCGCGTAAACTCTAACCCTATCAAAGAAAACTTTATATTATTGAATAATATAAAATAAGCATACAAAATGTAGAATTGAGGAAAGTGCATAGACGTTTGCTTATTTCTCCCTTTTAGACAGATTAGTTTGCAAGTGTGGGGCATTGAGCTTGAAGAATGTGTTTTCGGAAAGTGTTTGCGATTAGATTCAACTTATCAGTGACTTTCATTTGCTAATCCAAACCGGGTATCTATACTATAATATATACATGAAAATTCAGGATTTAGCACAACTACAAAACTGCACAAATGTTATTTATTTATAAATGTCTCGCTCTCTCCATCAAGAATAACTGTTATTTTTCCATATCCTGAACTAAATAAATTTGATACCAAATTCTATTTTTTCTATAATTTTTTTTTCCATTGCGTTGCTAACATCCAACAGTGTGGCAGCCATCTTAAAAATTTTATTTGACATCGACTGTTGATGGTTTTATGTTGAAATGTTATACATAAAACTATGAGCAAAAATGGTTCTAAAACATCGCAGATATATCAACAACGGAATCGATTGGTGTCTTTTTGGACAATATAATAAGTGTACCTAATTCTCTACAAAAATGTATGAAAACTGTATGTTATCCCTATAACTGATGCTACAATAACAAGACGAAATAGAAGAAAATTTTCTGAAACTTGAATACGTTCCGCAACTGACAAAACAATGATAATAATGAATAAAAATGTAAAGAAAGAATAATCGCAACTGAACACACACACACACACACACACACACACACACACACACACACACATATATATATATATATATATATATATATATATATATATATATATATCCTTTAACTGGAAAATAAATTTGCATAGGTTTTACGGAGGAAACAATATAGGTATGTATTACAGTTATTCATAACTTGACCTCTGCTGAAAGGAGATGACAGTTATTAAAATGAGAGATTTTAGATTCTTAAAAATACAATTGATTTGTCTTCATGAGTTAAACTTTTAAATTAAATGAAAACTGTAATTTATGGGTTATTTAAAATGACACAGACATGGTAGTAATCACAAATGTAGATTCCATCTGCCCAGTTTTAAAACGGTTTACTTAGCATTGCATGAGGCCAAATAACCAACTTTGTTTCAACTATATAATTATCAGAATGGGTAAAGATAAAACAAACTAAATTTAGCACCGTACAACCAATCTTTTATGCCGTTGAATCAGTTCAGTCCAATCAGCATTAAGAGGTTAGTGTTAGGACTGGTCGATCTGGTGTCAGGATAATGTGACTGGGTGGGACATCATGCTACATGTCTGGGGCATGATGCCCCAGTGCTAGACATCACTATAAACTGTCCCACTGCAGACATCGTAGCGATATGACTGAAAAATTAATAAAGTTACGTTAAAAATCTAAATCACACACACACACACACATACACACACACACACACACACACACACACACACACACACACACAAATACAGATCATACGAATATAGCCATTATACGTGTATACATGTTTCATAAACGCCGTATAAAGATGAAACATACTGAGAATAAATTTTATATGTCAGTGTGTATCTATCAGCTACACTGGCTAGAATTAAAACAAGAAAAAGAGAATCACATATTGACAAAATAAGTTTATTTGATATCAAATATGGTATTATTATTGTAGGATAATGGTTTATGAAGTTGGATAATGCATTCGATAAACAAATTAATGCACAGCTAGTAATAATATTTTAAAAAATTAAATTACTGTTAAGATCAATTACCGTTAAAGGAACATAAAAGGCTTTGTAATCAAAGAAATAAATAATTTAACATCATTTCTGAAAAAGGATCTGTTGTAAAACTAAAAACTAGAATTGTAAAATTAAATTTCCTTTCATTATATATTATGGTCTCGAAAGTATTATAAAAATAGTTTCTCATACCCATCAGGTCTAGCCCATGTACCAAATTATATGTGATACAATTTCATGTATTTTTATGGATGCATCTTTAAGGTACTTTAATTTTCGTGCTTCAATGCTAAGATGGATAAAGTTATTTTATAACGGACTCACATTCATGCAAATGGAAACATATTAGTCTTTTTTAATGCAAAACGAGATTTCAAACAATGAGATCCAATTTCTCCATAACTTCTTTTCTTTGTTGAGGTCCTAGGGAAAATGATAAGAACTAAGAAAGCAATTAAAGGAATGACTATTAATAGTACTTGATATAAATTATAAATGATGATAATAGATATTTTTGATGGTACTGAAATATCTCTTAGAGTTACATTAGACGTGTTACAAAAAGTTTATAGAATGTCAGGACTGAAAATCATCGTCAAAAAAACTTGGGCACTATCAATTAGGGCATTATCTAAAACAAATGTAAGAGTTCGTAAGGAATTTTTTAAAAATTATTTTTCATGAACCCTAACAAGCTAAAGAGTAAATGCTTCAAGTTTAGTATGTGATATTTGGGATTTAAATTCGCTTGAGATAATGAAGGAGATATAAATGACTCTTAATAGCTCTGTTTGGATAATTGCTATAATTAAATCCTGAACTTTATCAAAATGTATGCATATGTTTCAATCTGCGCCTGATCCACCACAATTTCTCACAGCAAAAACTTGATAAATTGTTTTTCTTTTATTTATTTAAAATCCAGGTTCAATTCGACCTACAGGACATGGAATTTCGCACGATTATAAGCATGGTAGTCTGTAGATGGTTAAAATCACGGATTTTAATGAAGCAATGAAGATATCATGGTCAAGAAGAACCATTACACACAATCGATGTATAGCTTTGTCATGTATTGATGACAAAAAAAGAAAGGATTGGATGAAATATTAATCACTTATTGGTTCAAAATTCAGTCAGAATTTTTTTTATCACTTTTCAAAGCAAAAGAGAGACCATGCGTGAAGTTTCTTTCAAAATTAATGCGCTAGAGCGTTCTTACGAATTATTATTGGGCAGCAGTTTATGTACAATAAGCTTGGTTGATGAAATAAAGACAATATATTTTAGTGCTCCTGCTGTGTACACATAGTATATTCGGAGTGATGGTACCACGAATACAGCTAATACTGTTGCTAGTATTCTTCTTAGAGAAGAAGAAGATTTAAAGCTTGAATTTGGCTGATTTTCTCATTCTCCACACAAATATGTGTCATTAGACGGTAGTACGGCATTCACCACATTCATCATCGGTGCGAGTGTATGAGGATTTCAGAAAAAAACAGCACAAAAGGAACAAAACTGAGAAAATTTTGCACCTAACGACTGAAACAAATAGTGAACATAAACGGTGATTCTGTTACAAAACAGTTTGGCAGAACAAAGGTGTCTCAGAGAAATGTATCAAGACGTCTTTAGCGCAAACCCACAAAAGAGACCATCAGGACCCAAAGCTTATATAAAAGACTTTTTATGACAACATCCACTCTCACCGCACCTGAGACGCCATCAGCACCAGTTACGAAGTTAATTCTACACCTACCATGCAGGAGGAGTAGGACGAGGAGTTAGGGTTTGACAGTAGAAAACTGATGATGTCAAGTCCGTAAGTTTTGTGGGTATTCAAGCGATGCAAACGGTCCTTCTCAGGTCCAATTATATCTCCTAGAAAAGAGATACTACTCAACGATTGCCGATTCATGTAAAATTTAAATCCCTCTATTATGCAAGGTGTGATTATGTGAGTGCGTTTAAGTATTGTATCTATGCTAAAGTGAACAAGAAGTAAGACAAAGAGACAAGTGTTTTTATTTGGCTTATTCTCCTGGAATACGGATCGCAGAGAAATTTCATAACACATCTCTAAAGCTCGTTTTCTTTGCTTTTTCCCTATCTCTTCTTTTAACCTTCTTTAGTAGTATGCTATTTCCCTCTTCCCCTTCAGCGTCTTCTGTTGAGCTTACCATATTGAATGTCTGTTCTTATTCTTTCTGTTTCTTAAGAATGCTCCTCCTCAGCCTCCGGTCTGTTCAGGTTTTTCTTTGGACACTTTGATGACCAATGTTCCTTTTTCTTAGAATACTAAAATGTAATTTGATTTTTTTCTCTCTTGACGTTGTGGACATTCTAGATCCTAATGTCCTTTTTCCTGGCAGATAGAGCAATGATCTTGACTTTTTCCTTCAGTGAAGTAGTCAGTAGTCTTATTGGAAGTGGTGTACTTTTAAATGACTTTCTGTAACTCTATGACGAGAAGAGCGATATGTTTTGACTCTTCCATCTTCTTCTTAGACTGAAAAATATTCTATTAGGGTATGAAACTTTCTATGTAAAGGAAGATAGTGTTTAAAACTAAATCAAATCAAATGTTTGAATCCAGATGAAACCATAACACCTTGATGAAATGAAACCACGAGATACCAAGAGTGATTTTGAGAATTACATGAGTGAACCTGAACCAACTCTCTTTACCTCTACCACAAGTCCATGATAGTCAACATAAAAGAAGAAAGAAAGTCGTTCACCATCTCACAAAAGTACTTTCACATTCGAGAAAAGCAAACGTAACTTCGAGAATATTTCGAACGGCGGCTTACACGTACACGGTAGAGTTTTTAAAGCGGTCGTCTCAAGTGCCACCAGAGAATGAAGCGGGTTACATTAAATATTTATTGGATTCATTATTAGAACCACTAAAACGACTGTGCTGAGTTCAAGAGGACAATCGTTGGAGACTATCCATCAATCACGACGGTTTGAAGTTTCCTGACAGGATTGAGTTGAATGCACCGACAGAAATAACACCGTCAAACATTATTGACAAACTTCAAAACATGGAGCAATCCATGAATTTAACATGACCGATGAAAAATCCATTCTTCACATCACATACGATTTTACCTCCTAGAGGTAGCAGATGATGCAAATTGTTATTGTTGAATGAAATTTCGTGGTAGCAAAACATATATAGTTCAGATTAATGACGACCAAGATTTATGTTGAGATTTGGACCGAGACAAGGAAATCCCTGTAGGGATTAGATTATCTATGTTCCCACGAGGCTATGCTGGATTATTCTTCTCACCCACTTTTTTCGAACTAAATTAAAATAACCCTGCACCCTTGCAATTTAGTTAGCAGATTCAAATCACAGTATTCATCAGGTTTTGTACTCTCTTATGACAATCTGAATAATTATTTAAGTGGACTTTAGCAATATATGCCGCCCTTAGAAAAGGAAGAAAAATAAGAAAAAAGTTATAATTGTTATGTGTTGAAAGTATTGCGCAAGGAGCATCTCAAGCATGTGCTTTGTTTATACCGTTTAGAACGAATATGTCATTGAAGGCAATGGGGTGACCTGTTGACCCTAAGTACACAGGTTCTACGCATGAGAAAATAGTAACATAAATTCATTGACATTATTACAGTATTATCACATTTAATCGTTGGATGTCATATGAAATAATTAATATCTTGTATACGGTTAAGTTTTAACTTTCATCAGTTCTAGTTTGGAAAACGTTCTATGGTAGGCAACGGTATGACACTCTGGTTACAGGTCTAATGAAGTGTGTAAAGACATGAGGAAATTTCTAATTCAAGATTGTTACGGAAATGTATTTTTTCTGTCCTGGAAATATGGCAAGTGTTGCGATCACTAGTGCAATGATACACTACATGGATATCTTTTTTGTGGAATAGCATGCGGACTGATGTGGACTGATGAATGAACCATTCTGGTTGGTTAGTGCAGGAGTTTTCATTTACAATCGCATTATTATATTTGGTTCAACTAGGACGGATTGTGGATGTTCGGCAAAGTTAAAAGAAACCAGTCTGACATAACACATTTCTGTTTTTTGCCGGCTTTGCAGTAGCACTTGAGAAAGTTTGGTTTTGTGTGGCTAGTGATATGTATTGCCCGTGTGTCTGGAGCTCAATCAAATAGCTCGCTGTGTGTGTGTGTGTGTGTGTGTGTGTGTGTGTGTGTGTGTGTGTGTGTGTGTGTGTGTGTGTGTGTGTGTGTGTGTGTGTGTGTGTGAAAACATTTTGTATGGTGTTATCAGATTTGGAGAGGATTTAAGCTCTTTATGAATGAATTTATTTTTATTTTATATCTGTTGTTGTTGTTGTTGGATTTTATAAAAACTCCGTCAGGCACAGGAGAAGACATCAAGGTTTTTTTAAAATCAGTTCCTAGTTCTTGGACACCATGACTGAAACGACAAGTCTGAGACAACCAGACTGAAATAGCAAAAGTAAGGTTACCAAAACAAGTAGATTTGTCTGTCGCATGGGTGAGAAGAAATGTACTTATGCATAGAATGGAAAAGGTCATTGGCGTATGTCTTAAAGTCGGATAGACCCCAACAAGAAAAAGAAGCAGAGTTATTCTAGCCAATTTCACTGTAACACATTGACAGTTGCGACCAAGATTAATCACAGGTATTAACAGGAATCTGATCTTGATTGAGGAAATTCAAAACTTGTGTTATAATATTCTCGAAATGTTTTACATTCTTGGTGACCCTACCTGCTCATGAAACAGTGGTAGTAAGACACTGATGTAATAGAACTATCTTTTGGGTACAACTCAGATTTACATTCTGTAAACACCGGCCATAAAACTTTCCTGCCTTGTGCAAATTCTGTGCATGTGAGTACGAATACCTCCATTACATAATTCAGACAAATCTACCATCATTAAGTGCTATCCGGCATTTTTTTTTTATAGATTTATAACTAAAAGCCTTGCTTCATACACTTTAGGTACTGCAGACCCTTTCTCAGGCTTTATTAACAAGGTACAATAGTGTAAATATCAGCTATTTGTCCAATATATTTCTTCCTGTTCTCTACAATAGAATTAAAGATTATGGCGCCGTGTTCTGTTACGTCTTCAAATTGCTTCCACACCATTGCCCATGAAGTGAATAACTTGAAACCCATATCAATGTTTGCATAGTCTAAAATGATGTTATTTGTCTATACTTGCCATTTTTGCAAAGAAATTTACAATGATTGTTGTTCATTGGATGTGGACAGTGGTTTTCGCATGTCAGGGGAACTAACTTGTGAAACTTTAAAGAGCTTGATAAGATCTGATTAATTCCCATGTTTGCTATTCAGACTTGGGGACGATTGAGAGGCTTCTAATAGTTTTCTGAAACTGTGTCATTTAACTTACATTATAAGAGACGTATATCATATTCGTGTATCAATATTCAAACTTTGTACTGTTGTGATGTACAATGGTATTAGTTTGCGACGGAATAAGGGAAAATATAGCAAATTACCTTTTAAATGTAGAGATCCTACAGTGTAACAGAGAGAGAGAGAGAGAAGAGAGAGAGAGATGATGATGATGATGATGATGATGATGCGTCACTCCATTTAGAATAATATTAATCATTTTTTGTAAAGTTGCTACGATGTTGCCTTTGCCAAATGCATCTCACATGAATTATCCCTTAAAACATGTAAGACTCCGTCGAGAACTGAGTAATCCTGAAGTTTTCCAGGTGGTGACATTTAGGATACAATTTATGGCTTTATGTACTTTTTTATTTAAGCTTTAGTTTTGTAAGATTCATCTGGGTTTATTTTATTAGTGATATGCGAACTTCGCAGATGGAATACAAGATTGTATATTTGCACAAAATGTTCCAGACAGTATACACGTGCATACGAGAAGTGACCTGAATATTTAAACTTTGACTTGAACATAGTTACCCATCACATGCTTTGATGACCATATCCAAATATATATATATATATATATATATATATATATATATATATATATATATATATATATATATATATATATATATATATATATATATATATATATGTATATATATCCACCCAAGATGGACTGAGAATAGTCTATATCTGAACAATCACGTGACGTTAATTACAGACAAAAATTCTTAACATATATATTGTGTTCATGTTTGTTTGTTGCTCCGTTCAGTCCTTGTTCCATCCTCGTGTTGCAAATAAAGTCACGTGAAACAGATATGCGGACTAATTTTACTCTTGATGGGTTTGACCGAAAGAACGCAACTTTGTCGCTCCCCCCCCCCACGAAATGGAATCATTGGGACTTAATTGACACCATTTGCCAAATATATTCATAGTAATAGTATGTCGTATTGGAAACACTGACTGATAGTATTTAACGACTTCGAATATATTCAAGGTATTATGCAGAGGTATTTACTTACAGGAATAAGCAAATGAATTCATCACACGAGTCATACGACTCAAAACGGGTCATACGACTCAAAGGTTGAATTACATTGAGGGTAGAAGAGGAACTCACTCGGATTTCCCAGTCTTATAGTCCAGGTATACACACCACCTGCGAGTTCTAGGGATCCAAATTGGTATTAAGTCAAAAGAAACAATGCGTGAATATAAAGTGATAAATCTCTTTTTACATAGCGGTGTGTTATCCCATTAAACCATAATACTTTCTTTTTTAGAAAACAAAAAGCAGAATAAACTTAATTTTATCTACCTTACATATTAACATATTGGCACAAAATATTATAAAGCTAGAAGACTGAAATTTGACATTTGAAATCAAGAGTCAAAGTAGTTTCATGCCGGCTATATGCATATATTAGGTTGTGCTGTTACTTCCCTTTAGTCAATACTTTTTTCCAGGTAGTCCTCTCTATTCACCTAAAAAGCACCTTGAGCTACCGCCTGCATTTCAAAAATAATTATCATTACTCTGTATAATTGCTAAACTATGAACACGCAATGAAATTACTATAAATTTCAAAATGTTGACCAAAAAAAATTCCGAAAGCAACCTACCAATAATAAGTATTTGCAAACGAAATACTGGCTAAATTCATAACTGAAAAGAATTATATCCATTCCCGATTTTGCGCCCGATGACTGAGGTAAATTACGCGTTCTGGAAAAAAAAATATACAAGTGGACAGAGAGCGACAGAAAAACACCGAGAGAGACCGAGTCGGAGATAGAAAGTATGTTTCTCTAAATTTGTGTGCACATGTGCTTGTGTAGAATGTATATTTGCATGATGTTAGTCATGGTGCCGATTTTTATCAACTAGACAGATTTAAGTCGCCACCTAAATATTAACCGTCAAAATAACATTAAAATTAAAATAAAATGAGAGAAAGAGAGAAGACACATTAAGAAGATAATAGCATATCTAGTTTTAGATTATTTATTTATTGCAGTTCTTGATATATAGATATCTGATGTTAATATAAATTCATTATTCTACAAAGTGATAATTTGCAAAGTATAAATCAAAAATGCAAACAAAAAATTTAGAAAAGCAACATAGTTATGAAATAGCGAACAAGAATAAATACTTGTGTATTAACATAATTAATTTGCAATACGATAATACATTAATAAAATGATATTACATAAACTTATTTCAAGACAGGTATCCCATACATACGTATTTGTCTATATGTTTGAGGAAGAAACAATCCTTATATCTGAACATCTGTCTATATATAAATTCAAATTTCCTCTGTAAACCTGGTTAAAACAAGCACAGAATTTATCAGTTTTTTTTTGTAATAAAATCATTATCACTTCAGAGACCAAATATTCCAATATAATATTTGTGACATGGAACATTTGCATAGAAATGAAAGATAACATTATTGTTTTGTTATCTCATTACTTGATAGGTATATTACGTTAAAATATTGCGTTTCAAAATTATTTCATTCAACACCCATGCATCACTTATTTACTAATATTAGGAATACATGAGTTGACAGGGTAATTTATACTTAGACTTAAGCAAAGTTTCAGAGTCAAAACTGAGGACAAATATCACACCAAACATTATTAGACGAATACGCACAAATATATCCAATATAAAATTGTTCTGAAAGATTTGGTGAGGATCAATTGTTTTGCCTACTGCTTGATAGTCAGTGTTCGAAAACATGAAGTCCACACGGATATATTTCAGTAGGAATTCAATAACCTATTTAGTAACTATTTTAATCGAATAAAGAGAGCAATAACGTTATTATGTACACATTATGTAACATATAGGCAGTATATATACAGTATTGTGCGGACGTGCCTTTAAACAATACACAACAGCTCCGTTACACTAACAACGAAAACGTTTAATCTAAATGTCAGTTTTTCATTTTCGCTTGGTTGAATTTAGAAGACCTTGCTCGCTGTAATGTTTCCATTGAATGAATCGTATCTATGTAATCAGAACGTACTCAGTCTTTACCCTCAAATGGTTAAAAAAAAAAAAACCACGCTCAATCCTACATTTGAAAGAAGTTATAATGACTTTATTGACGTCACAAAGATTCGATATCAATGTAAGGAATAGTCTGAAGCAATTTACAATACTTTTTCTTACTTCATTTATTCACAATCTGTTTAATGTACATTAAATATTGAAATTGCTTGAATTTTAATGATAGAGAAATATATTAGTTTGTCTTTCAGTATGTGACGATATATGATTGTGATTGGAGTATAACCGTTTTGCTTCACATGGGGAGATATGTATTTTTTGTAATGTATCGCTATCATTCACAATATCCGACTATGTCCGATCCAGCGGCAGTTCTACTAATTTGGTCTTATTTATTTTTTCTTCTTTTTGCTATTTTATCGGCTTAACAGGGAAAAGGAACTGAACTAGTTATTTTGTTAATGGGTGTGCAGAATATGCTAGGTGTTCAAAGAGTCTTGACATTGAATAACCTACTTGTGTTGCAGTGCCATAAAACATAACCGATGTCTTCTATACATCGCACTGAAAATGCCTTTTGAAATCTTGAAAAGCGCTATTTTTATTATCTCGAGATCATTGTCACTGGAAGTCGTGTCTATTTTTGTAAGCAAAAGTAGTCCTAAGTCATATTGCTGACCTAAAATTCTTTGCTGCAACATTTTCTCTACTATCACTACGGAGACATATTAAATAATATTGAATAGTTACTTTCTTTAGACAAGACAATAGAACGAATCAACACCAATATGTTTTCAGTGCTAATTCCATTATTTTGCTTAAACCAAACAAAGGCATGCTGAAACAACGCTCTTTTGTACACCGTCATTGAAATGAAAACCGAATCTTAGTATTAAAATAAAAAATTACTTTTTCATATTTACGAGAATGAGCTTAAAACAAACTTCGTCCACCTTATATTTTCAATGAAAGAATTACTTTGATAATTAGCTACCTGTAACGTGATAATACAGAGAAACAAAAGCTGTTACACTGAGTTATCGTTGACGTTTTCAAGAGGCGAAAATGATAGTACTATTTTTAAATTGTATGTGACTTTTCGTACAAAAAGTATCCCAAGATTGAACAAAATAGATGTCTATGTTTGCTGTGCAATTTGCGTCCCAGCTAAATTGAAACCAGCATTCTCACTCAGTCAATAACTACTATCCTCTCTATCAAGCTCCCCCTGCGGGTCCGGGGTTGTAGAATTGGCCCGCCGTGCCTCGCTACGTGTCGTAAGAGGCGACTAAATAGAGGCAACCTGTTTGCCGTGGGTTGCGACCCGTGTCGGGGGAGGAAAGGATCCTGGTAGTTGAGCAGAGGCTTTCCAATGCAACACACTACTTTGGCCTCTACTTCTCCTAGACGGGTGGTGGGGATGGGCCCGGTCTCGACAAATTGGCTGGTCACGCCGAGCCCTAGGAGGTATTTATTTACTTGCTTACTTTCTTTATCTTTTTCCTTGTATCTCTCTTGATACCACCGTTGCCCATACATTCTATCCCTTTAACTTTCCCTTTCCTAAGTCTTAGAAGACTTCCTAGAAGGCGGTGGCTTAACGGGTCAATCGGGAGGTAATTTTACCGACTGAGTATAACAACCGTGTATCCCTGACACTTGAAAAGTGTCCCCTTGTTGGGCTCCATGGTGGATGGGGAGCACGGGTGCTGAAGTCCAAAAAAAAAAAAAAAAAATGGAAAACTCCAAAAAAAATCAACTGAAGCGTACCAAGACAGGATCTGATTCGGATGACGAACCATGTGGTGTGGATTGATTTCCACGCTTCATGGTTATACAGTCTAAAGATGCCACTAAACCGCTTAATGTACTCTCACCGTTTGTGATCGAGAAAAAAATTATGGGTATGATTGGTACACCAAAAGGTGTCAAAAAGTTAAAATCGGGCTGCCTACTTGTCGAGTGTGAGCGACGAGGTCAACAGAAACCTCAAGAAAATGAGAACCTTTTTCGATATTCCAGTGACCTCGTTCGCCCACACAACACTCAATTCGTCCAAAGGCGTGATTCGCTGTCGTGACTTGGCTGGAGTCAGCGACACGGATATCATTGAAGGGGTGGAAAACGAAGGTGTCACTGCAGTCCGTAGAATACGTATTAAACGTAACAACAACCTGCAGGACACCAACACCATTACACTCACCTTCAACAAGCCAACAGTACCCAGTGTGGTCAAAGTTGGCTTTCTGCAAGTGAAGGTTGATGTGTACATCCCAAATCCACTTCGATGTTATAAGTGTCAGAAATATGGTCATCATGAAGACCAATGCTCCAAAAGCCAAATATGTGGCCGATGCGGAGATCATTCTCACCAGGAATCTTAGTGTAGAGCCACTCCGCATTGTGTCAACTGTGGAAAGGAGCACCACGCCAGTTCCAAGGATTGTGATACCTAGAAACAGGAGAAGGAAATACAGAGGGTTAAATACACATCCAACATTCCCTATCCAGAAGCCAGAAAGCTTGTACAGGCAAAAACATCTCTTCCTGGCCCATCCTTCTCCACTGTAGTGAAGAACAATCCCAAGGCAACGAAGGACGCTCAAACGCAGACAGATGCACCCGAGTCAACATCAAGCACTAACACCGCCCATTACCAACCACAAAAAACCACGGCATCTACCCAAACAACATTCAATAATACTCAACCACCGAAATCACCAAAGACCAAAAACAGATCACAAGGAAATAGGCAGCAAAAGGGGTCAGAAGACCCCATCAAACTCTATAACAGGTTTGGGGACATTGAGAGCATGGATGCAGAAGATACTGCTCCATGTTCTCAAAGTAGCTCCAGACCTAACAAAAAAATCATCCCCGTACTTCCTCCGTAGAAATAACCATACAGATTCTCTCCGCGAAAAGTCTAACCTAGCTCCAAAATCTCCATCTAAACTTATAATGAAGAACACGATCATACAATGGAATTGTCGAGGACTTAAAGCCAATTACAATGATATTCTCCTGCTTTTAAACGAATATGATCCTGCAATACTATGCCTTCAGGAAACCTTTTTAAAAGATACGGACAACATCACACTTAAAAACTACTCCCTGTTTAACACCTACTTACAGAATGTTGACACGGCCTCTGGAGGGGTTTCTATTGCTGTGAACAATAGAGCCCCACATAGCGTCATCCCTTTAAACACAAATTTGCAAGCCATTGCTGTGAGTGTCACTCTACATCGAGTGATTACATTTTGTTCTATTTACATACCACCAAACACCAAGTTATTACCAAACGAATTAGACACGCTTGTTCAACAACTTCCTGCACCATTTGTTTTAGTCGGTGATTTTAATGCCCATAATATTTTATGGGGATCAAATTACATAAGCGACAGGGGCAGAAAGGTCGAAGATTTTATTACTAGACACGACTTGTGTCTATTTAATACCAAATCTCCGACGTACTTGCACCCAGGAACTGGTACATACACATGTATCGACCTGACAATTTGTTCTCCTTCACTACTTTTGGATTATAATTGGAAGGTCGCTGATGACCTTCACAGCAGTGATCACTTTCCAATCTCTCTTAAGAACACCAGCGTTACAATTGATGACACGATTCCACAGTGGAATTTAAAGAAAGCTGACTGGACCAAGTTTGAAACACTTTGTACAGCTAGACTTAACAGGAATACCGTCATAAACGATATTGATCCTATTCGACAATTTACATCCGTCTTAATTGAGATTGCAGAAGAATCTATTCCTAAGTCCTCGCCAAATTGTAAAAGAACCCAAAAACCGTGGTTCACTAAAGAATGTAAAGAAGCCATTAGACAACGCCGAGAAGCACTGAAAAAATTTAATAATCGTCCAACGCCCGAAAACTTAACTCAGTACTGTATTTTTCGGGCCAAGGCTCGCCGCATAAATAAAGAAAGTAAACGAGCATCATGGAAAAAATATGTTTCAACTTTAAACTCTCGTTCCTCAATAAAGAAAGTTTGGGACACGATCCGCAAAATAAATGGAAAGGGAAAATACAATTCATTCCGACATGTGAAGATAAATAACAACAATTTCAATACCAAACATGAAATAGCTAATGTACTTGCTGATTGTTTCTCCAAAAATTCCTCATCGTCTAATTATTCAGAAGCTTTCCGAAGATTAAAAGCTCAAAAAGAAAAAACACGGTTGAAATTCACATCGAATAACTCAGAGAGTTATAACCAACCGTTTTCATTGTCGAAGCTTATGGAATCTTTGAATAAGGCCAATGATACAGCCGTTGGGCCTGACGATATACATTACCAGTTTTTGAAACACCTTCCAGAACCATCCTTAACAGTTCTTCTGGAAATCTTCAATGATTTATGGATTACTGGTAATGTACCAAAAATTTGGAAAGAAGCAACAGTAATACCAATCCCCAAACCAGGTAAAGATAGCGCAGATCCTACCAACTATAGACCTATATCATTAACTAGCTGCGTATGCAAAACAATGGAACGAATGATCAATTCTCGGCTTGTATGGTATTTGGAAACCAACAATTTAATATCTCCTTTCCAAAGTGGCTTTCGTTATGATCGTAGTACCAATCATCATCTGGTTGGACTGGAAACATTTATTCGCGACGCTTTCATCAAGAAAGAACACTTAGTAGCGGTTTTCTTTGATTTGGAAAAGGCCTATGACACAACGTGGAAGTACGGAATCCTAAATGACCTACACGATCTGGGTCTAAAAGGCCGACTGCCCTCGTTCATATCAAACTTTCTCTCAGACAGGGAATTCAAGGTACGAGTGGGCTCCACCCTCTCTGATATGCACGATCAAGAGATGGGTGTGCCCCAGGGCAGTATTTTATCCGTGACGCTTTTCAACATAACAATTAATAGCATCACCAAGTGTCTGACTCCCGGTGTGGATTGCTCCCTATATGTTGATGACTTTTTAATATGTTACCGATCCAAGCACATGCATACAATTGAAAAACAATTACAGCAAAATATCAAGAAGATTCAAAATTGGGCTAATACTAACGGTTTCAAATTCTCGAAATCAAAAACTGTATGTATGCATTTCTGTCAGTTACGAAGACATCATGATGGACCTAAACTAACGCTGGACGGAACATCTATTCCAGTTGTTGAGGAAGCAAAATTTTTAGGTATTATCTTCGACAGAAAGCTGACTTTTATTCCACACCTGAAGAATTTGAAAGCTAAATGCTTGAAGTCTCTAGATTTACTTAAAGTAGTAGCGCACACTGACTGGGGTGCTGATAGGAAAGTCATACTCAGTTTATACAGAACATTTATTCGCTCGAAACTAGACTATGGTTGTGTTGTCTATGGTTCAGCTAGGAAGTCCTATTTGAAGATTCTTGACCCAATTCATCATCAGGGAATAAGACTTGCTCTGGGAGCATTTAAGACATCCCCGTGTGAAAGCCTACTCGTTGAAGCGAACGAACCCCCTTTATCACAACGTAGAGAAATGCTTTCCGCACAGTATGCTCTCAAATTAAGATCAAACCCTCTGAACCCTGCTTTTTCGGCTGTTTTTGAACCCAAATATAAAACCTTATATGACAATAAACCAAACGTCATACCTACCTTTGGCATTAGAATATTATCATGCCTTGACAGTACCAAAATTGATCTTTCAAAAATTCAGAAAACGTCCGTCTCCAAAACACCTCCCTGGCTACTTCAACAACCAAAAGTACTTTTCACGTTACACGATGGAAAAAAATCGGAGACAAACCCTTCTATCTTCCACTACTCTTGTTACCAAGAACTCCTCACCCAATTTGAAAATTATAGAAGAATATATACTGATGGATCAAAAGATGATGAAAAGGCTGCTGCAGCCTTCGTTAGTGGAAAACACACAACAAAAGTTCGCTTGCCAAATGGTACATCAATTTTCTCAGCCGAAATCAGAGCAATAGACCTTGCATTGCAATATATTGAAAGCAAGCGTATTTTAAACAGGATCATTTTCTCCGATTCACTATCAGTACTTCAGTCACTACATAATAGAAAACTGGAGAATCCATTATTAGCCAATATTCTCCTCAAACATACTGAGCTGAGTACTTCCCACAATATAGTATACTGTTGGTTACCCAGCCATATTGGAATTAAAGGTAATGACAAAGCAGACCGCGCTGCTAAAATGGCCCTATCACTGGAACCATCTGATTTTAAAACACCGTATACTGATTTTAAACGTAGTATCAAAGAATGTTTACGTCAGAAATGGCAGGCATCATGGAATGATGCCGTGAATAACAAACTTCATGCCATCAAGCCAACCCTAGGAGAATGGACTCCTTCCTACAGAGCCGTCCGTAGGGAGGAGGTAGTCATTGCACGAATTCGAATTGGTCATACTTATTTAACCCACTCCTACATACTAAAAGGAGAAGACCCACCAGAGTGCATATCTTGCAATGAACCATGCACCGTTAAGCACTTTATGTTGGAGTGTTTCGACCTCCAACCTACGCGTAATGATTATTACAATGTGCATGACATTAGGGAGCTCTTTGATACAGTTAGGGTTTTTTATATTATAGACTTCCTGAAGGAAGTAAATATTTATCATAAGCTATAGCTTTTATGCTATCACCTTGAACAGTTTTATGTGCTATATATACCGTCGTTAGATTTTAATTACCTTTCATCTGTTTTCTTTGTCATACATCATTTGCACTCCCCGTTGATCGGGAAACTTTATTTATTTATCACCGTTACCATTTTATCGTTTTGCCTTCAACTGTTTGGTTTCGTATCGCTGGTCGATACGTAATCTTTTACCACTTTTAAATGATGAAAGATATAACCTTTTGTATGGCGCTAAATAGTCTCATAGTGCTGGTGCGCCGTAAAAATTCAACTAACCAACCAACTCTTTCAAGCACTCTGACTACTCTATCAAGCGCTCTGACTACTCTATCAAGCACTCTGACTACTCTGCCACCAAAATCGGCATTGCATTGAAAGTTGTTTTTAAATTTAAAATATCAATATCATTATTTTTATTTTCTTCCCATCAGCATCTTCGTAAAGCACTTTTTCAATTCACAAAAGTTGTTTCACGCTAAATGGGCAATAGAGATAGGTGTAAAAGATCGACTACAACATGATTAATCTACGTTCTGTGTTGGAAACTGTAGAATTTAATGGTTATTTTAATGCAGAATGAATGAGGCTTCACTGAACATCTCTCTCTCTCTCTCCATATATATATATATATATATATATATATATATATATATATATATATATATATATATATATATATATATATATATATTGCAAAAAGTATATTCTAATTGGTAGTACAGTATGTACCTAAAGCAGACTGCCAGCTCAGTACAAAAGTTTACAAAAAAATGGGAACAAAATGCAGCTGTATGAATGGAAAAACTGATAACAATAAGATAGCATCTATATAAGATAATGATCTGACGCATACACATCAGTATGTCCAGTTACATATATTTTTGTTTTACTTGCAGTATGTCTATTAATTCGAAGGAATGCAATGTGAGATTACTGGGTCGTATTTTAGTTTTAAACGATGCTTAGACTCACCATATCAAAAAGAAAAGCAAGAATCTGGAACATATTTCAAAATAAAATCAAAATACCTTTAATCTTAACTTCAACAGTTCACATGATGAAGAAAAGAAATTTTGAGGTGATAATCTACCGTGTATTGATCTTAATTAAGTAACATAAAACGACAACGTGTATTTAAAGTACATAGTTTAGCTATAACAAAAGCTATATGGTTTGTTCTCCCCCTGATTATTGTGGTTCATATGAAATACTTGGTATATACTGTTGTATGTTTTTTTTTATCAAAATGTATGAAGTTTTTCCCCATGCCGGACTATACAATCTTTACAATGTTACACCAGTATAGTTTTATATAAATGAATATGGTTAACAAACCATGCAAGCAAAATAACATGTTTAGTTTTATTCAAACAACAAAGTAGATACTCACTTTCAGTGGAACCTAAGTTAAAGTTATTAATTAAAAAATGATTACTCTCTCAACAATAGATAATACTATTTATGTACAGCTTGTAAACGTACTATGCATATTCAATGTTTCACACGTCACAGATCTTCGTTGATCATTTGTTTTACATAAAATACATTTGAGGAAGACAAATATTGACAAAATAAGAACTTCACAAATTAGCCATTAGCAATGTTAGGAAAATACACCCTTCCTTAAAAATACGAAATACATCATGAACAGTGTTTAACCTTTAAGAGTGCAGACTAAATAAAAAATTTACATCATGTCCCAAGATAATATTTGATCATTCCCGACGTTTTGTTATCTCTATTGAGGGCATCTTAGTGGTGAAATTATGAAGCATTAAAGAACTCGTCCTCCCGCGAAACCTTTGAGATTGTACAGTCACTGAAATGTAAATATTAACCTGAAAAAGCATATAACTTCCATCACTACCTCTATTGCGACTGCACTAAGTGCTACTGTTTGTAAACGTGTAAGATCAATAAATAACTTCCATGGTGTAGTGGTACAGCATTTTTTGTTTGCTAGTTGTATATCCCCCCCCGGCCATTCCAAACAACCGCTCGCTGGAGATTCCATTCGCAATTACTAAAACGTGCCTTACAGTGGACGCTACAGTGACCCTATAGAGGAAGGACCCAGGGGTTGTTCGACTATAGTATTGACAGTCATATACACTAACAGAAAGTGACATCTAGAACCGAATAACCGAAGCGTTTAATGATATTGTCGTATTTTTAAGCACAGACCTTCGGTTCAAGAATCCCTTTTTTATTTAATGCCTACTCTCTTTCAAGCTGTTACTTGTTATATTTTTGTGCCCAGCCACACATGTAGAACGGAAATATGGTGTTATCCATGTCTCTCTGTGTGTCACGAATTGGTCATGATTTGCTTTTAGGTAAGTTTCTTAAACACTATATACTGCAGAGTAACATAACTTGACATGCGACGAAACTTCATGGTAAACACAGAATATGGCACTAAAAGTAATTTACTGTGACTCATAGTTTACATCTCCATAACTTTGGTTAAGTTTGGCGCTCAGGTTAGTTTCCTATTCACTATCATCAATGTGGGTATATTATTTTCTGTATGAATGTAGCAAGGTCAGTACGACACCAACACAAGGACGTGTATTACAAGCCCAACTGAGTCTGCAAACGTCATTTTTCAGGATTTCTTCGGGATTAGGAGCTAAAAACAATATCAATACTGTGATGAACTACAAGTTCTGATTTAAATGCCAATGATACTGTAATTTTCGCCAAATTTGTATTTTCGTTAGAGTTGCTTCGTTCTTTACATATGTTTCTGGAATATTGTCCATCATATTACAACACGTTTGCTATTTTATACTAGCAAGGAATGCGAATTCAATAGATAACAGTGCGACTTCTTCTTCATAACTTGGCAATAGATCTTCAAAATATTACGTTATGCATAATGTATACAACATGAACACTCTTTCGTTTTAGGACAAAAGAAATTGACTGTATTTTATCACAATTCTGATCATTTTATCCCTCTCAGCATTTAATTAAAAGCTGTGTCGGTTCAAATTACCTAATTGAACGCTGAGCGTGCGCAAGTTCTGTACGTCTTAGGATAAAATATACAGTGGTAGAAAGAAATAATCTCCATAATCTTTTACAACTTTCATCACATTTCGCAGAGTGAGAAAAGTTCAAATATTAATGCCATAGTTTTTCATCTTTTTTCTTAACCACTCCGTTGCTGGAGTCTATAAACCGAGGTTGTCAAAAGTATTTTGCCAGAATGGCTCAACATCTTTCTGTAGTAGTATAATTCCTAGGCTTATTCAATATTTAAATGCACCGAGTCTAAGTAGATTAGGAAAAAAGAGGATATGGTAATGGCAGAATCCAGTTCCTTCCAAAACTTTCGAACTTTTGGAGTCAAAGTGATATTTATCTAGGATTCTTTTGTCTCCCAACAAAGACCTTTCTGTCTAGCCACGCGCGCAAGATATCGCTGAAGTTTAATGAATTGTATAAATACATCTAAAGTTATCATACGTAAATAATTTCTTTTCTCAACTCATACAATGATTGTGACATCGACACACTGAAAATTAAATAGGTTTATTTTAATTTTTGCGTTGCAAAACTCGACAAACAAAAGGCAGAGTCCATACGGATGTTAACTTCCAACCTACTTTAAGCGTGACTTGATGTACAACCTATATTGAAATTATCTATCTACTGGAAGGGTGTCACTATGCTATTTTACTAGAATGGCCCTGAACAAATTGGGAAAAGGGTAGAAATAGGAGGGGTCATAATTGTAAACATTGCTTCTTTCTCGGACAAGGAAGGGGAACAGTTTGATACAGTAAGGCTTCAATTTCCTTTCACTCCAGCTCATAGTCAATGTCTCCAGTCCCATAATGTCAGTCGCAAATCTGGCGATAATTTACTGATCTTACACTAGTTTTATTCAGAAGAGAAGAGAAGAGGAAAAGCAAAGCTCTAAATTGGTTTTATTTAAAATCTCAGATTAGACGCAGGTAGAGTATGAGATACACAAATAAATTAAAAGTTGTGACCAATTGTGTTGTACCATGAATTGTGCAGTAATGTTTTTTTTGCGTAACCGTTATAGGATCAATGCCTCAGTCAATACGAAACTTTAACAGGCACACGTTACCACATCATGAAGCATAATGGGGTCGCGTTCCTTTACAACTTTCAGCCTAATTGATCAAAATTAGGATATGTCTCTACTAAGCACCTGGTCATTTCCAACTGCCCAGCAATGCCTGAATTGTGGAGGAATATTTACTATATAACTGTTCTACACAATACATCCAGGCGAGGAAGAATCATATATTGTAAGATGGAGATGGTACTATTATGAGCAGCATAATGTGCTGGTGTTCCTTTACAACTGTCAACTTCATTAATCATATTAAGTTATTTCTCAAGCAATTACTGGGTCATTTCTAACTGACCAGCTGGTGTTTCGTTATAACTGTCAAGCTAATAAATCATATTAGGATATTTCTCAAGCAAGTACTGGGTCATTTATAACTGACCATTAATGCACGACATGTAAAGCAATGTCTCTTGCGTAGTTGTGATTCAGGCCTTGATCAATCAGGAATTGTAATATCGAGACGTTACTGCTTCGAGCAGCATAATGTGCTGCTGTTTCGTTATTACTTTAAGCTCATTGATCATGTTAGGATATTTCTAAAGCAATTACTGGGTCATTTCTAACTGACCTCTAATGCATAACTTGTGGAGCAATGTCTTTTGCGTAGTTGTTCAACACCATGGATTCAGGCCTTTATCAATTAGGCATTGTAAGATGGACACATTACCGCTCTGGCCAGCATAATGTGCTGGTGTTTCTTTATCATTGTCAACCTCATTGATCATATTAGGATATTTCTCAAGCAAGCACTGGGTCATTTCTAACTGACCAGCAATGCATGACTTGTGGAGAAATGTTTCTTGTGTAGTTGTTCTACACTATTGATTTAGGCCTTTATCAATGAAGTACTGTAAGACGGACACGCTACGGATTCCAGCAGCATAATGTGCTGGTGTTCTGTTATAAGTGTCAACCTCATTGATCATGTTAGGATATTTCTCAAGCAGATACTGGGTGATTTCTAACTGACCAGCAATGCATGACCTGTGGAGCAATGTTTCTTGTGTAGTTGTTCTACACCATGGATTTAGGCCTTTATCAATTAGATATTGTAAGACGGACACGTTTCTGCTCCCAGCTGCATAATGTGCTGGTGTTCTGTTATAACTGTCAACCTCATTGATCATGGTAGGGTATTTCGCAAGCAGATACTGGGAGATTTCTAATTAACCTTTAATGCATAACTTGTTGAGCAATGTCTCTTTCGTAGTTGTTCTTCACTATGGATTCAGGCCTTTATCAATTAGATATTGTAAGACGGACACGTTTCTGCTCCGAATAGCATAATGTACTGGTGTTTCGTTATCATTGTCATCCTCATTGATCATATTAGGATATTACTCAAGCAAGTACTGGGTCATTTCTAACTGACCAGCAATGCATGACCTGTGGAGCAAAGTTTCTTGTGTAGTTATTCTACACTATGGATTTAGGCATTTATCAATTAGATATTGTAAGACGGACACGTTTCTGCTCCCAGCAGCATAATGTGCTGGTGTTCTGTTATAACTGTCAACCTCATTGATCATGGTAGGGTATTTTGCAAGCAGATACTGGGTGATTTCTAACTGACCAGCAATGCAAGAAATGTAGAGCAATGTCTCTTGCGCAGTTGCTCTACACCATGGATTCAGGCCTTTATTAATTAGATATTGTAAGACAGACACTTTGCTGCTCCGAGCATCATAATGTGCTGGTGTTTCGTTATCATTGTCATCCTCATTGATCATATTAGGTTATTTCTCAAGCAGGTACTGGGTCATTTCTAACTTACCAGCAGAGCATGACATGTGGAATAATGTTTGTTGTATAGTTGTTCTACACCATGGATTCAGGCCTTGATCAATTAGGTATTGTAAGACGGACACGTTACCGCTCCAAGCAGCATAATGTGTTGCTGTTTCGTGATCACTGTTAAGCTCATTGATCATATTAGGATATTTCTTAAGCAGGTACTGGGTGATTTCTAACTGACCATTCTGGCATGAGCTGTGGAGCAATGTGTCCTTGTTAGTTTTTTTACACCATGGATTCAGACCTTGATCAATTAAGTATTGCAAGACAGAGATGTTACCGCTCTCAGAAGCGTAATCACCTGTTGTCTCATTATTGCTGTCAACCACATTGATAATATCTGGATATTTGATTACCAAGCCTTTCATAATTTCTAACTGCCTATTTATGCATGACCTGTTTAGTAATGTTTGTTGTATAGCTGTTCCACACCAAAGATCCAGGCCTTGATTAATCAATGGTTGTATGTATAACAGATACGTTACAGCCGTAAGCAGCATAATGAGCTGGCGGTTGCTTTACCATTGTCAACCTCATTGATCATATTAGGATATTTCTCTAGCAAATACTCTGTCTTTTCCAACCGACCGCTAACGCAGGAAAGGTGCAGTAAGGTTTGCCCGGTACTTGTCTTGCACCATGGATCAAAGTCTTGTGCAATCAGGTATTGTAAATTCGAGATGTTACCGTCTTCAGCAGCTGAAGCATAATGAGCTATTGATGCGTTATGTTTGTTAACTTCCTTGATCATATCAGGATATTCTCCTAGTAGGTATTTTGTCATTTCTAGTTTACCACTCAGGCATGCCATGTGTAGTAATGTTTCTCCTAGCTTTGTTCGCTGGTTTGCAACAGCCTGCTTTCGATGATGTGATTCTTTTTCTTCTGTGTAGCTGTTGTAATCTGTTTGCGACGGAGCATTAATTAATTCACAAACCTTGTTGAAAATATCGATACATCCTCCATATGCAGCACAATGAGGAACAGTATATCCCCCATTTCCTGCACTGTATAACATAATTGAATGCTTATCCATCAAATGAAAGCCCATCTCTGTCTTGCCCTCCAAACACGCATATTGTAGGAGGTTCATTCCATCAATATCTGTGCACAAAGGGTTAGCACCACTTTTAATAAGAAACTCCAGAATGTCGACTCTTCCTCCCGATGCAGCGGAATGGCAAATACTTCGACCTTTACTGTCACATAGACTGACTGGTAATGAGTTTTTCGACAATAACGATTGGATCATATTAAGTCTCCCATGAAGACATGCGGCATGAAGCAGGCTTTCTCCATTTTCAGATCTTATGTTTACATCTACTCCGTTTTGTAATAGAAACTCCATCGCCTCTTCAGAGCCCTTTTCAACAGTTACTGAAAGAATGTCATTGACATTCACAATACCAGTTTTAATAATTAGCTTAAGCAGGCAAATATCTTTGTGAATACAGGATGCCTTTGTTGCTTTCGTGAGATGCGAAACGACTTGTTGTTGATTTTCTGCACAAATCTGTTTCATGTCACGAAGAAGTTCGCTGGCAAGGTCACAATTGTTTGCAGTTGCTGCATGCACCAGAAGGGTATTTTAATCCTTATCTTCTAACACATGAATTGTCTTACACCGATCCATGAACAGGTCTCTAAACTGATCAGAAGACCACATATCTGCTTCTGAAATAGTGGCAAAATCCCTAGGACATTTCTTCTCCAACGCATTAACGAATCTTTTAGTCAGAATACCATGATGTTTTTGTCGTAAGACTGACATCAAAGTTGCTGCCATAACGTTTAAATCCTGGTATCCCTTGTTAAATCTACATAGTTTGCAAAGTGACCTAAGAGAACATAATTTAAGTGTTTCTGGCAGGTAAAGCTTCCCATAAGAAAAAACACAGCGTCCTCAACAGTGTCATGGAAGAAAGAATATGATTCCTCAGTTTCATTGAACATAAGATATGTTCCGCAGAGAGTTTTTGCTGTTTGTTGCATCTCGGCAAGTTGTACATTAAGCCCAGCATAGGAGTCAAATATCAGCTTAACCTGATTTTTCGTGTCATTGGTGGCTAAATACTCATTTATTAATTCTAATGTCAATGTTCCTTCTAAAAGCATTGTGAACACCAGGCAACCATAAATTAGGCTCTTATCCTTACGAAAGTGGTCCAGTTCTCGTAACATAATTTGCAAAGGTCTATCAAACATGTCAAACAACTCTGACTTGCCTTGGATTGATTGTGCTTTCCTACATAAAAGTGGAAACCCGATTGATGTTTCATATTTTCTGCATAATTGTAGAACTTCATCTTTAGTTAAACCAAGTTCTTGTAGATACCTGTTTGCAAATTCGATCTTATCTGCCTCATTTAAAGCCATATTGCCACATTCCAAGTTCAAGGTAATTGTCTCTTCAAATAGCGGATCAGAAATATCGGATTCAAGTTGTAAACCTTCAGCTGTTTCCTCATGTATATGAGTCCTCATCGTAAAAATCACAGTGTGTTTTCCACTGTCTATTAGTGCTGTTATAATTCTAACATTTTCATTCCATTTCTTTAATTCACCTTGGAGCAAACCGTACTTTCCACACATGTCATCAACAACTATACCCAGTTCAGTGGATGGATCTGCTAGCTTCATCCATTCGTCTGCAGAGGATACTATTAAAGGGCTTAAATGAGTTTTATCTTCAAGGAACTTTGATAATAGCTGATATGCCAAGTACGTTTTGCCTTGCCCTGCATTACCGGTGATAAATATCTTCCTATGTAGATCAAGGATCTTCTTTCCCATTCTATATTGCTGGTTTTCAATGAAAAACTTACCAGCATGATGTCTATGTTTTTTCAGCACTTCTTTGCTGTGATCTGAAAAAGAACGTTAGTTGTATATCTTTCTATGAATAATCATATCATTCTACTATCTAACCGAAACTTGATACATATGTCTTTATCTGCTCGCACGGGGCTCCGAGTGGCCGAGTGGTTTAAAGCGCTCACCGTTTCGGATTACTGCCATCTCACCTCTGTCTGCGTGGTTTTGAGTCTCGGGCTTGGCCAATGTGGATTTGTGAGAAAGCTTGCCAGTAGCTTCTCGTGGGTCAGTGGTTTTTCCAGGCGTTTCCCGTGTTCTTCCTCCAACATTTATACTGGCCGCCATGTATAGACTATCTTGTACTGGAAAAATGGCATTAGGCCCTACAACAACAACAACAACAATTTGCTCGAACATACCGATTTATTTGCCAATCTTGAAATCCACCCATTCATCTATTTGGCAATGAATCGGTTAACCTGCTTTTGTATACCTCTGTTTAAATGTCTACCTATAGTAGATCTTCTACGATGGTAATCTTGGTTAAATATTATCCCAGTATAAAATGAAAGGAACGTACATGTCATCAAATGAATATCTTAATAAAGCTTTATAAGTAAGTGAATTTCATGAAACCGTAGCCAGGGGTCCAAATAGGTTTGAGATCACCCACCTGGCTGTCATCTGTCTAACATCCAGAATGCAATAACTTAATCAAGGTCTTGGTCAGTAGGATGCTTTCTGTAGATTTTGATGCTTGCATAAGATATAAAAGAAATTGTTTCAATGCTTCTAAAATTTTAATGTCTACATTCATATTTTATTGTGCATCAGAGTCGTTTGTCTAACATTGAAATGCCAGGGTGTTTTCACCCAATTTTGGATTTTATTCTTTGGGTGTATTGTTTTAATAAAGTTGTTGAAACGTTTCTAATTATGTTTTGTGGCGTTTTGAGAGGTAGTTGTTTAAACGTTTTCTTTTACTGTAAGTCGAGACAGCCATGTTAACGGCATATTCGTATCACCTGCAAAAATAGAACTGAAGCCCTATATGACAGGGTCCTTCCTGGTACATATTGTCAAACGCTGTTGAGCGGACTTTTGGGAAGGGTTGCTTTGAATGTTTCCAGTTTTTGTTAGGGTATCTGTTATCTAATTATCATCATCTACATAAGTTGAAAGCCTTTCAAACCTATTTTGTGTCACGTTTTTCTCAAACTTTATTCAGCGGTATTCAGAAGAAGACGTATAAAGTGTTTTTATACTTTACATTGCGCATCAGTATGATTAATACGATTAGTACAAACCCCGTATGCTGTTGTCATTCTACGTCTGATACAGTTTTGCTCAGCGCTTTTTAAAAAAACTTTGTCAATGGTTTTAAATTTTTTTATGTAATGGAGGATCAACAACATATGTACAAGCCCTTTATGCCCGAGAGCGTTTTTCCATCATCGTTGAATTCTCCTAAGTGGCTCTAGAAACATATCTGTTTATAGCTCTTATCTTTTTCTAGTAATGACAACCAGCTTTGACAGCAAATCGACATGATCCGTCAGGTTGGAAATGACTAAAAGCCAGAGTGCTTACTGTACAATTTGGTCCAATCCTTCGCAGCCATGTTTAATAAGTTATCTTAAGATTTCTATATTCTCGCTATAGCAGCTACATGTTGATGGTGAATAAATATCGGTTGTAAACGTCTGACAGCCATTTACGATGGGCCGTTGCCTTCAAACTTTGACGAACATGGTTTAGAGGTTGTGAGGAAGAAGATTGAAATTCCAAATGTTGACTGACAACACACAAGGATAAATGGAAGAAGAGGCGTCTTATAATTACATTTGGATTTACAGCCAGATGAGCTAAAACGAATGTAACTTTTACACATTTCAATAGAGTTGATTACAAAGTATTTAAAACATATCTAGATATAAATATTGCTATCAGCCAGTTTATATAATCTTCCTGAAGCTATCAATGTATAATTGTAGTGACTGAAGGCAATAAGGGAGCAATATGATAATTCCACCGCCTTCATAAACTTGTGCCAAGTAAACTTTCACATTTGGATGAAAGAAGGACTTGGAAAATAGGCATAAAAACTTGTTTTCAAGGTTTTACTTTACAATTTGAATACAATCAAACTATAAAAGCCGCTACAAGTTTTTTGTGAAAGACACTCCAAGTAAAGCGAGTATTATAGATGAACAGTTGATGAACAAATCACATTGTTGTCAGATCTATACAAGCATTCTTGAATGTATGTTTCCGAGCTGTCTGTTCATATATCAGCGATTCCTTTAGTTGAGCGTGGTACATGCCTTTGTTTGAAAACTAATAATAATAATAATAATAATAATAATAATAATAATAATAATTTTTCTTTTTGATGAATAGCCGACCCGCTGTGTGCACATTTGCAAGACGAAGTGTCTTTGAATCTATGTATGGAAATGAGGTGTGGTGACACATTATATTTCAAAATCAAAATCGTATCGATGAAAAATAATTAATGCTGTTTGCTATTTTAACCAATTTTTCAAAAACTACGCGTACGATTTTACCTAATCATCCTCCTTCTTCTCATCGTCATCATCATTACTGTTATTTGCAATCGAATTGCAACTGCATGAATATATAGCATAAAAACGAACACCATTTTTTATCATAGGCATATCTTTTATATCATTCGAGGTCTATCTTTTGTCTTTAAGTTTCGTGCTAGATTAGAGATTATCAACAAATGCACCTTTTCAAATCCTTTTTTCTTATGCAAAGAAGGAAGTACAGAAAATGTATTAATCCATACCAATTCGGCTTCTCATTTCGGCCGCTGATACTTGTTGATTGTCATTCCCTGAAAAAAGAACCCATATATACATTTCTTAGCAGGATATATCTCCTATCAAAGTGTCCTACTCGTACTTTGTGGAAATTGTACATACTGATACATCAGAACAAAACGTGCAGCTTTCATGTTTAGCACTGCAATTTAATAAAAACTCGGATGCTATCTATCCGAGATGAAAATTAAAACTTGTGAAACCTCATTTAAACTATTTGTCAATATACGTCGTATTGTCTTAATGACCGCAGTATGACAGTGCATTAATTTGGTGTCAGGCTTTTGCATCTGCATATCGTACTTGAATGATACAAGCACATGGAAACTCTTTACCTTGTTTCCTCAGTATAATCATTGAATGTAAAGAATGGGAAGTGGTGTATATTAATTTGATATAGTCTACTCCTTATCAAAGAATGAGGGAGAGAATCAACGTACTCCATTCATATGGCACTACTATGGGAGAAATTTACAATTTACGATTTCATTGCTGATTTTTCAAGTAGGCATGTAGTATCTCTAGCATACGTTGTTTTGACTCTCTATAATCGGTTTTCCGACATTCTGATATTTTGGCTGTAATTTCTGCAAAATATACAGAATTGACAAATTTAGATTGAAAACTTATTTAAAATCTTTTCTTTTGTTACAGACGTGTTATTTTATTATTGATAGTATTGGGGTCCCAGTCCATCTCCTTGAACTACGGTATCATTTATCACATATCACGTGCGATAGAATGTTTCTGAAATTTAGCAATCGATCAGTTATTAATTAGAACTAACTGAATGTTGTTTTGAATAGGGTGAATATATTTTTAGGTTTATTATTGAAAATATATCGTGTAATAATGGGATATTGCATTGGTCCCAGAAAAACTGGAGCAGCTAGAAGCAACAGCATGATAATACTGTTCTCTGAAAAATTATTTAGCACATAGGATATACCAAAGTATGAAAGACATTTTGTAAACAGACTTTATTAATATTTGCGCTTTTCCACAAAGGTACGTGGGTGCGTTAACATGTAAAAGGGTTGGGGAGGCGGCTAATGTGCAATTGGGGGCTTGCATATATGTATATTTTGTTGACATATAGGCGACTTGGTTGTAATTTACAACCGTGTGAATTCCGTGAATTGGCGCTGTCGAGGACCAGACAATAACCAATACTATGTTTGCGATTCCATTACAATGGACTAGAATTTACAGTTCTTAAGTAATTGACAAATTACACTTACTCAAAGAATCCCACTGTCTGCTCTTTTCTAACTGTCCTGGAATGAAATAAATACCTCTTCGTGTAAAGGTTTAATCAGGTATCATTCAAATAAATAGTGAGTAAACAGTCTAGGCATAGCGGATACGTTACAAAAGAAATTCTGATCAAATTAGTATCAATTATAAGTTCATAAACTCACTTCTTCGATCACTTGACAGTTATAAGGAGGACACCAAGTTGGGGGTTTATTTATTAACAGAGTTTACTGTCTTTTTATATTTTGAATAAAACGTAGACAACTATCACAGACCGCCTATATCACTAGCAAATAAACGATTTCATGTTTTAACCTGGTGACTAAGCTATGGGTTTGTGACTAGAATGTACATTTTTTCCATTATACGTTATATGTTAACGAGCTTCAAAAAGGCCAGGGCAGAGAAAATAAAGAACTTTCCAGGATATTGCAAAATGAAGATGGTCTATAACTGCAAATCATACTGCATAAAATTCAACACCATCACATTGGTAATACACATAATGTCAACTCCATTATAAGACGTATTTTACTTTTGCACATAGGGTTTTCTGGATTGGGCAAAACCTCGTACCCTGTTCAAAAACTTACACCGTCAGCTCTCGCTTCATTCTGACAAGGTATCTCACATCTGTAAATGCTTACAACACGCTAAATACATGTGAAGTTAAGAATTTGTATCAGGATCCAAAGGATAGCACTGCAACCACGATTCTCTTCAAATTCAATTTAGTTGATGCTGCATCTTCTGTGACAAGAATCTTAATATAGAACATGACTATTCAATTTAGCAAATCGATAAGCATGCCTGAACGATAATGCTATCATACAGGTTAGATGGGTTTTTAAATTCGAACTCTACGGAGATTCGATCCCAGGTCCACGGGTAAACGGGCACCCCTGTACGAACTTTAAAAAAAAAAATATCTAACCTTTATAGTATTATTTGTATCAAACATTAATTATGCCTAGTATTATCAAGCATTCTCCGGTAGAATCCAGGGATAGAACTTTCCGTTCTGCTTTGGTATATATTTGTAATTCTCTATAATTAATTCTATATACCTTGATTTCTGTCGTTTGAATCCGGAATGACGGTGGTGTTAGAGGAGAATTAATTACTAGGTAGCGAGTGTGTCTGCTACGCACGAGTGCATATACTACCGACTTTGTAGCATCATTTTTGTGACGTGTTCATAGTGGTGATGGTATATGGACTTGTGCTTGATGGCAAGATGATGGGTGCCGTTTACACGCGGACCTCTGTTCGAATCTCCGTTGAGTACGAATAAAAAATTTCTAAGCTGTATGAGTTATATATATATATATATATATATATATATATATATATATATATATATATATATATATACACACACATAGATAGAGAGATAGATAGATAGATAGATAAATATATAGATATGCCAAGATATCATTGGGATAGCAACCAAAATCTCTTACCTTTTTGGAGGTACGTTATGTCTTTTTTCGTGTCTTCCTGTTTCTCAGATAACTCTAGAGAAAAGTACATTGAAAACAATGCTAGGTGATAATTTTGTCTCAAATACTTAATTTTAGATAAATTTATTTCAAATAATCGACCTGTTTAAAGGCTTTCGATTGACCTATTTATTTTTCTTTATCTTGAACATGAGTAGAAAGTAGAGACAGAGGCTGTTTTGCTAAAAGCAACCACAAACGTGTTCCGGTAAGCAGATTTTGGGACATCATTTGAAACGTTTTTTGTTAAATGTTAGTAATCGCTTTCATAAATGATGGCATGATTTGTAAACAAAAGATCTTTAAAACTATTTATAATATAATGTGATTGAAACTGGTTCAATTCTTTTTCAAAAGATATTAAGAAAGCAACTGCTGATGGACAACGCATGGTGGAAGATGCAGATCTGCCGAGGTAGATACGACGGTGAACACATGGTGAGACCACTTAGCCATCGAGTGAGGTTAGCTGATATGAACCAAGGAATATTTAAGATACTAAACCCGTATTGTGAGCCAGGATACTGACAAATCTACATTAGTATTTTGTTCCGAGATGGCGCAAATAACGAGTTAGATATGGCGTTATAATATGTAGAAGCCATCAAACGGATATGTATTTTCCTACGCCGTATCAGACAAGTTCTTTCTTCTGTTACGTATATGTAATTAAATTGCTTGTGTGTTAGTTTTAAAATTCTTTTTTATTTTATTTTTGTTTCATTACACTTTATTGTAATGATTATTGAAAGGATTCGAAATTCTTCGATATTTTCTTTTAGCAAATGTTGTTTATTTAAGACGTAAAAGTGTTACATGAGAATTATTTATAGTTAACCTAGTTCGCCTTAGGTTGGGAACTTCGTAAACAGACAGTTAAAATGATTGGTCAGTATTAGGGCCATACTTTGATTGCGTGATCACCATGTGTAAACAACGCTTTTTAGCAATTGGTTTTTAAGTGGGGTTACACTGGCGTACGTGATAGTTTTCTTGTAGTAAGAGACCACATGACCCATCTCGCGAGACTTGAAATGATGTTTTTGGGGTTTAAATATGCATTCTTAATATTCTTCTGGCAGAGTCGTTTTATTATCTTGAAGGAACAAGGTGTTATTTTTATTTGTTGCCAGATTGTTTGTTTTTCATCTGATTTTTGGATTTAATAATTTATTCTCCTGGAAACTCAACAAGTTGACTATTTTATAAAAAATTCTGAAAGATATTCATGGAAATTTATTCTGGAATTATTCGGAAACAAAAACTGTGATTCAATTGAGGAATTGTTGATATTCGTACATTGGACCACATCTGACGTCATCGCCTTCCATATTTGTACGTCGTCGAGATTCGAACCTGGATTCTAATAGAACTATTTAGTGATAGAACTAGTGTTTTCATTCTTAGGATCAAATTTTGGATTATATTCACAAACTGTAAGTCCTATTTACCAAATTTTACATTGTTTTCTAGGGAAATAAATTATTTTGTTAAAACATACAAAGCTTGTTGACTTCACTCTTTTCTTCTGTTACATTTGTACGAGCCTACACGTAACACATCCGACTAGGAAGAAAATACGTATGTTGCTTTGTGTTTATTAAATAACCTCTTTTTATTCGCTCCTTGATTTAAACTTTTAAAACTATCCTTTAAAACATTTTAGGGCATTTAAAAGTTTATTAAAGATAGCGTACAGCTCACCGAAAAAAAAAAAAAAACCATGACAAGGACTTCACCAGGGCTAGGCCTAAAATAGATATTGGGTATTTATATCATTTTTTTTATGTATCGCTCAAGTGGTGATTAAGACCTCTGCTTTGAATTGTTAACATTTGTCGTATGGGGCATGTTATTGAATTTAAACTTAATTTCCAGAAGAGTAGGATTTTCTTTATTTTGCTAATGGAACATAGATTTTGGTCATGTACGTGAACTCTTTTTCATACACTACGTATGGAATTCAAATACAAATTGCACTTGCAAGCAAACAGATATTAAACACACTGAGTTATACAGAAAACTCATTATTTACATTACTTCCAAACACTGCTTGTTTATGTCGTCATTACATGAAATGATTCATGGAATGGCTCTAAGATGACAGTGTAAAACCTTTAATTAGAAAATAAGACATTTAAAACAAATATTCAGTCTTTTTTCTAGCATGTGGACTAGATTTGTGGTAATCGTTTGTATATCTTTCAAACAAGACACTTTCTTGTCCTTTTTCTACTTGAAAAGTTGAAAGCATTTAAGATGTAAACAAAATTACAATATCCTGCTTGGGAGAAACTAGAGGTTGAAAATCTCAATAAGATTGTAGCAAGACGTACTTTTTATAAATTTCAGTAAGCCACAAAGTTGACTAAGATACATCTAAATTTATGTTGCAAATTTATATAAATTTTATCCTCTGATTTACTTAATGAATTTGAATCAACAGCAATATTAAAAGACGAATTGAAAGTTCCTCTACTCATGCTTGCTCCATAAAAAAATTCTTGGCCGGATTTTAAAAATTAAAAGTATGAAATGGTTTTGTGACTCATTTACAAATTTTAGCTACTTTTTTACACCAAACCTCAAACTGCACCCTCCTGAATAATGGTGCCAGCCTCTTCCTTTAACTTGATTACATTGGGCTGATGGAAGAGGATAGAAGATGAGTGTTTTTGACAGGAGCGAGTGCTGTTACTCACAGACGTAAACTTTCCTTCATTACGGAAAAAAATCCATCAACCATCCGTGATGTTCGACAAGGCCGATGAACGGGAGGTACTTGAGTAACTTATTTGTATTAAAGGAAGAGCAAAGCACAGCAGGGGAGATGAGTTGTCCATCGGTAAGCCCTCCACTCACCCCGTTTCTAGGAACAGTGAGAGCAGACAGTGGTCTTCCTCACCTTCCGTAGTTCTCTCAGGTTCACTGTCTTGGGTACAATTGTTTTGGAGTGTGACTATACGAAGGGTTTGCTGTTGTAGTATCATACTCGTCTCTTAGAAATTTGGCTCCCCCAAGACTTTATGAAGCCGTATTCGTTTATTGGCCGGTTTCGACCATCGAGTTTCCGACGCAACAGATCTGCGTTGGTGGTCCTTAAATTCTTGAGATGCCCTAAAAACTTTTTCCCGTACTCTAGAAAGACTTTGAAGTGTCCAACGCAAAACATCTGCGGAGGTAGAAGAGTTCCGCCGACAACACAATGCCTATAGAAGATGCGTTCCTTGATGTATATGCTACAGCCTCGAATAAACTTTGCAAAGAAACAGCAGGTAAAAATTACTCGTTCAGATTTGCACGCTATAAAAATTACTCACTAAACACTATCTTGTTAACCTTTAGATTTAATGATATACCATTCGTGAATTTTTTATTTTGTTTTTGTGTGTATGTTTAAAGTAAATTCAAGTTTGATTTTGTCTCCAAGTTTAATGTAAACGTCAAATATGATGCATAATGCCATGCTGATGACCTTAAACAACCATTGTTTGAATCTACTTTAAGATCCAAAGAGCAACAAAAAATGTCCATCTTACTTTTCTGCAACGAAAGGTTGTCATTATTATCCTTTTGTTCCTCAAGAGCAGCCAGTCTTCTTTTTACTCTTGTTACTTGTTCCTTAATTTCCTCTAGTTGCCTTTCCAGAGCGAATAGTTGTGTCTTTAGTTCTTTTTCCACTTTAAGGATATTCCTTTTCAATTCCTGATTATCAATGCCAATATTTCTGATGATTTCTGTAATTTCTTTCTCAGAAATATCTGGGTTTTTGTCCAAGAAGGACTTTATTTTCTCGAAAATATTTTTGAGTTGAAATAAAAAAGGATCCCGTATTAACTGGTTCAGAATCAGGTTCAGTTTGACTTTTGTCTCATTTAACATTTCTGATCATAATTAATCTCTTAATATAAGTCCGTTCATTACCATCTCGAATGCTGAAGTTAGGAAATAAGGCATTTAGGAGCTTAGTGGACATTCAGGAGTTAATACACGTAGAACCTACATCGATTCAATGATGTCTGTAAAATATTATTTTACCTAGTTCATTGTTGAATGCGAAAAATTAAATTAATAGATTAAGCAAACAAGATACTATGCCCTAACTTTTGTTGGTGTTAATAACAAGAGGCGTGATAGGAAAACGTGTTAAACCCCTGCCTCTCTTGCTTATCAATCCAAACTTCATAATGGAAAAAAGCCTATAGTATAATCTCAGTAGAAAAGAAAGTTGTGACTAGTTGTGTCAAGCTGAAAGTGAAAAATGCCAATAACTCTTTCATCTTGTTTGAAAGAATATGAGAGTTCCATATGCATAACTCCATATGACGACAATCACATGTGGCGAAAATCAAATAAATCCCTCAATAATTTCAGTGCTAGTTATGTTTACAATACTCTGCCATAAATAAAAAACCAAATATGATTCTTCCAAAACTTGTGCGTACAATGGTTGGTCACCATCCAGATTGGAAGTACAATGGCTGGTCAACCTACACAAACTCATTATGCTGACAACAATAGAAGTGCCATTTCAAAACTGTGAAATACAGCAACTTAGTTGTTTGAACTCGAATCACTCTTACCAACAAGCCTGAGTGAAAATGTAGGGATAAGTAGGGTTATTTTTTAAAATGTATAAATATTTTATAAACAAAAATAGTAATAAATTTACGTAAATTTCTGAAACATACATCATTTATCTGAATTTCCTTTTTGCAAACTTCATCAAAAAAGTGTGCTCGAAGCTAAGGCTGCAACGTTTACCAAAACTTCCAGTCATGCACAAGAGCGAGAATAACCAAAATGATAATGCTTGATAGAAACCATTATATACTCCACTTTACCCTAGGCCTACTAAAAGGCTGACTTAATGTATACTGTGCTTACCATACCTCACTTGCAATTTTGTCATAATGTTTGGATCGTTTAGGATAGGATTCAGTAAGCAAGATATATCTGAGATTTAAATAAAACATCCCTAGGATCGTCATGGTATTGTTTCCGACTTCTTCATAAAAGTACGTGATTAAACAAATATATAATGGAACTGGACGTACAGCGTAAACATGAGCATGGGACACTTTAGTGGAGCAGCAATGAATAAGAAACTGTGCAGTGGCTTAGAGGCTTGAAATGGTATTTCTTAAAATATTCTTTATCAAATTGTCTAATAACAAATTTATTTTAGGGAGGTAAATAATGTACCTTAATCACTTTTGTCGGCATTATTAGTAGATCAGCCTGATGTGTAATGCTGTGAAGCGAGCGCTACAAAAAATTCTTTGTCAGCCTCGACATATTCCTTAAGACGCCACATTCGATGTGAAACTCAAAAGTCTTTAAGAAACATATGCAAAGAAAATAACCTACTAAACAGTCCGCGTAAGTAGAGATAAGGAAATATTGAATACAACGGGAAGTTCCTGTGACTCTGACAGCCATGTGCATAGTTGTTTACATGGATACTAATTTTGTAAACGTTTATAACTAAAGTAAGCTGTTTACATGAGTAACTATTGTGGTACTACTCTTACCACATACTACCTGTCTCCAGGTTGCCTCCATCTTCTTAAACACAGACAGCCGTATAAAATAAACCGTATCTGACCTAGCTTCCCTACGACAATTCAGGCAGTGTGTAAGTGATTTTTGTAATACAATATGACAATTTAGTGGTAGCCGGGTTATTTCAGAAATAGAAGGGAAGAGTAGGGAAAAGTTTTAGAAAGTTATGAAAACTAGAGCCGCTGGAAAGATTCTCTGATGACAAAATGGCAATCTTGTTGGTTTTGATCTACAAATAGATGAGCAAACGCCATCTGTTTCTTAATATAAATGATATAACCATATATTATATCCCGTATAATTCATGTTTCAATCTTAACAATTACCACAATAATAATACAAATACCAACAAGAACTACAAACATCTAATTATTAAAATGTAGGTGAATGAATAATAAACTAAACGAACCAAGTTCGTTATTTTGACATATGGCCTTTAAACAGATAACATTTTATATTGTTTCATTTAATTTATATGAGGGTTCATAGTCTGAATCTTCTTGATTTAAGCTACATTATTTCAGTGTTCTCAGGTGAGGTATCCAGTAACATTTCTCTTCCTTCTGGTTTTCGAACTCAAGTTGCTGTTGTTGTTAAATGCTGCTAGCATAATGTCACTGCAAGTAAAATCAAGGGAAGAACAGTATTTTGCTACTAGACCGCTGTCCAACTCCGTTGTCGTTAACTCAGATCTGCGAAGATTGATCCTTTTGCTCATTTTTTTCAGTTTCTCTAACGTACTGAAGGACACAAATCTTACACATGAAGAGATAAATTTCTTTGCTCGTCACTGTGTTGACGTGTTGTGCACCTCTTATTACTATGTGGCCCAGATGGACTACTAAGGTCATGGCTTGTGATTGGCATTAACGCTGTTATGATCCTGCTACTTTGTTCAGGAGTATTAACATTTGTGTGTCACACGCTTCAATTATGGGCGAGTGTTTTGGGATTATATGTATGGTATGTCCAGATAAATTGTATCCAATCAACATTTTTCTTTTTATACGCTTTACGAAGTCATTTTTATACTGGATTCGTTGTTGCCTCCGCTATCAGGTCTTTGACACAGCCGCAGTTTATCCAATGTTCAGTCTATTGTTCATACCTACTTTGGAAAGTTTCATTCCTGGAGCAAATTCTGCTATTCTCAGAGCCTGGCTATATGGGATGATCCGATTGCAATATTTTGGATAACAGCATGGATGGGAGAAAACACCCGTGTTATCAGCTGGATTTGAGTCGTAATGGCCCAAATATTTTGATATTCTGTTTTAGGAATGCCCATTACTGGCAATGTAAAGCCTACCAAGATTGCCTCTGTTGAAAATTATGGGATGAAGATACAACCTATTGCTCAATGCTTTTTGGTGTTTAAGTAGTATTTAATTTGCTGGTCTAGGTGCCCCTTTTGGGACGCTTTGTCGATACTACTTGTAGCAGCCTTTGCATGGTCCACTTAGGCGAGATATCCTCATGTTTGTAATAATAATTATATTCATATATATGTTACCTTTGACAAAATCTTAATCAAAGTTAAAAATGCTCAGTTTGATAAAAAGAATAAACTTATTTGGCACTATGTATGACTAGTTAGTTTGTTTTACAGTTATCTGTGCCAATCGCTAACAATAAGGATCAATTTTGTCGGATGATGTATCTCGTGCACGTGCATCTGGCTCTGTCTCTCTGTGTTCATGCAGTCGAGTGAAAAATCCAGTTGTCAATTAGATATTTTTGTACATGTTCATTTCAGTTAGGTTGAATACATGCGAACTTGAAGAGTGATTATGTATTATATATTGCCTTGGTCATTATAGATTGCCATTTCATGTGGTGACACTACCTGCAACCTTTCTATAATGTGCTGGATATGTTCGTGGTGGATCAGTTTGTATATACATACAAGTGGGATAATACGTAGTATATGAATTTGAACAGAAAATGTTCAAACTGTCTTTTCAATTAGCTATTACCAACATAAGGAAAAATAATATTTCTTGTGCAGAGGCAACATTACAATCATGTGTTGCCAAGAGGATGGCATATGGGATGTTTAGCAGTAATTATGCGGTGATATAGTGCAGTATGTATGAACAAAAACCTGCCAAATTGTTTCCAAATTTACGATTATAAAACCTACCTCGTCGAGATCTTTCCTTACTAAATCGATATCAGTCTTCACTGTATCCACTTTTACTGTAGTTTCCGTGCTGTTGTCCCTCAGTGTTTCCAACTCCTCTTGCAAATTAGACTGACACGTTTGCATGCTAGACAGTATATGTTTTAAGACTCTAATTTCAGTTTCTCGAAAATTAATATCAATGTCCTCTTTCTTGAGCTGCAAATGAATTTGAAATCTTTATGACATATTTTAAGGATCAAATGGTACCAAATAAATCCAGAATTTACAATCATACAATGTTTTGTTATTGCTGTAACACAAAAAGCAAGATGAAGCAGAATGACTTTAAACGTGCTTGAGCTTGGATACAAATGCTTGAAATTTGTAGTTTCATCTGCATTGGTAGAGGTGATAGACATTTCATAAAGAGTGCATTATTTTAACACCCCGTGTTTATAGTTTTGTGTGTAGACCTTAACATGGCAAGCTTGAACATGGAAAAATTTAATGGTATATCACAGTGCCACTGATCTTGATTTTTCAACCTTAAAAGTTATATGTTGCATTCTTGTCTTTACGGAGATTCATATGTTTGCTAAAACTACGGTGTAGAAGAGAAGCTACGATGTAAAAAATACTTCTTTATATTATCATAATTAATACATTTACAATTAGAATGTCTAGCCCAACATCAATAAATGTATTCCTTCCCATAACATAAAACCATCTTTATATTTGTTTGCCATGATATGGTTTGCAATTGAAGTTATTTTAAAAGTCATTTTTAAGGTGTTCGCGCCTGACCCTAATATTTGACCTTTTGACTCGAAAATCAATAGATTTCTTTCTTACAGGTTATACAACAATCTCAATGTGGTCACTTATGTAAATTCATTCGTATAGCTGCCAGAAAATCTACAGAAAATGTTTTAATCCACAAATATATCAGAATCCACAATATTTATTGTTTGGTCGTTATTTCCTTCAGTATGATAGAAAGGTTTCACTTGAGATCAAAAGCCTTGAAGCTCATAAACTCTCTATATACCATCTTTTGTATCACAATCCTATACAAATTTGAGGAAGTAACTGATTCCATTATATGATACTTCACATACACTTGTCGAGTCCATATTTTATTTGTTTGGACAGATACACCCAAACTCATTGGACTTTGAGGTTGATCTAGGGTGTCGATGGATGCAGGAAGGATATGTGTAAGGCTACCACAGTGATCGCAATAACAAGCTTCTGCCAAGGTGGCCTCAACAAACATTAAAAGCAAAGATGATTTAGAAAACAATTTGCTTAGTAGAAATCAACAGCTTTTGCTTGTGTCATTGTGATCTTGATATTTAAGGTGTCCACCTCAACATCAGTAGTGTAACAGTATTTCGTTCACATATCAACATGCCTTCATTAGCGCTTGGTGTTGTCATGTTGTGTGCAGTGCTGCTTTAAGGAATATATTCCCTTCTCTGTGAAGCAGTGACTGTGACAGTTGGTCTTATGACCCACTTACTGTGACATTGAACATTAACCTTTCAACCTAAAAATATAGATTTGTCCTGATAAGCTCAACTACACGCAATGAAGAAAATCTGAAAATGGAGTTTACAAGTAGCTTGTACTTTACCTTGTAGAAAACGACTTTTCCGAATCATCATAACTCGACTATTGATCATTTGACCCTAAACATTATGCTAAAGCCATTATTTTCCTTGCTTCTGTGACCTTGACCTTTGGCTTTTAACCGCATCGTCCATAGGTCTGTTTTGTATCCCAAATCATATCAAAAGTTTAATGAGAGTATGCGATCTAAATTTAAAGTACTTGTGTGGAAGCACTTTTTCCTGTAACAGACAATGTGAAATTCACTTTTGACCCCAAGATTGTTTTCTTATCGAAACAGAAGTGTAAAATATTGTCATTCTATGTTTAGTTGGTATTGTGGAGAAGGGATTTAAAGGATTTTCTCTTCTATTCATAGTTAAATTATTAGTACAAGATGTAAAGCCCTTGATACCTGGTTACTTTATGAGCAATTTGGTCAGATCGAATGAAGTGTTTCTAAAACAATTGTTCATAGATTTATATATAAAGTTTCCATGTGGCTTATGAGAAGTTATGAATTTAAGATAATAATAAATAGTTTCAGATTCACTTGTACTAGCTATAAATATTGAGAATTCCTAAACTTTCGTCGTTTTGCAAAAATGTACAATTTTCTTCGTGATATGCCCTTGCCAGTTTATTGTTATCTTTCGTTACGGCAAAGAAATATTAGCTTGGTATTAAACTATAAGAACCACAAAAGTCAAAGAAATATATAGTTCAAGTTAGTCAATCCCGCCTCCAACTATTATTGGAGGTTCAGAATCTAATGATCCAATTCTGACTTTGTAGTCACAATCAGCATATGATATACCATCCCCTTTTGATCTGGACCTAGAAATGACATCAGAGTGGGATGCGAGTCACAGGCACTTGATTCCGGGGTAAACTAGTGTTAATTGGTGAGTGTACACATTAGCTTACCCCGGAATCAAGTGACTGTGGTGCGATTAGGGAATCTTTTAAATAGTAGCAGGCACTTAATACATAATTATTTTTACCGCTCCCCGCCCAAGAGAATCTACTTTTTAGTAGCGGAAATACAGTACCTACTACTATTGCATTGCTTAATTTACCTGCGTGGAGAGATGCTGATCTTCTCTTACAGATTGGTACAGAAACCTATTGTACCTATCCTAAGGGTAGGAGTATTTATTAATATATAATAATATAAGCTGGCAGAAAGATGGTCCACATGATGTGGCACAAATATTGGCTTCTGCCCCATAATAGGTAAGCTCTTATACTCCAAGTTATTGAACGTAAAGTGAAACTGTTAGCATCAGACCCCCATAGCGTAGATCTCATAACATGATCTGAAGAGTGATTCTAACAGGCCCAATATATAGCAACGGCCGTAATTTCTTTCGTGGTATTCTAATCAGTGCCAGAACCACCTTATGAATCTATTTGAACGAAAGGTCCCTCTCAGTGAGGGACTGATAAGATCCAATGATAGTGAGGACTGTGCACCTAGAACTGAAAGCCGCTGAAATACTTGGAACCATGAACATTTAGTAGGAGACGCTTCTCATCCTCATTTTTTTCAGAGGAAATGCAACTAAAAACTTAAAGCGATGACTGGACAAAGAAGCTTATCTTGATTATCCTTAGTACAGATACGACTGAAATGGAGGAACTCAACAGGAAATTGGAATAATGAAGATCGGCAATGAAAAGAAACTGAATCAAAATTACCGTTCAATCATAAATAATCATTTTCCACGGAAAAGGCAGGAAGCAAGTTCCTTTTTCTCACTGATGCAAATAGGGCAGGAAATCAATCTTAGTGGGTAGGATTCTCAAAGGACACTTCACTCGGTAGATTGATAACGGTTGTTCTGACAAAGATTAGAAAACCATTCAGTGAGTGGGATCCTCATATTTTAAGCTCAAATATCCGAATAATCTCTGAAAGATGAGTGTCCAGCTGAAGAATCCCTTAAGACCTTTCCAGTGCTAGACTGGTCCTATAGCTCTTAACAGAGGAAATCGAACATTTTATTTCCTCAAAAAGGAAGGGAATCTGCAACTGCACTTAATAAGGGACATTAGGGATCAATGTATTTCCTATTGTACGAATCACAGAAAATGCTATATGTTCCCCACCATAATCCGTGGAACTATATTGCCACCTTGCCTGGATGGCGTATTTGAGAACCTTACCAGAAATATGGTTCTTGCGCAATGATCGAATGAGATGAACGTAGCGTGAAGGTGTACAATCTTTGCATTGTTGTGCAAGAGAGATCCCCTATGCCACAACAGCAGGTATTCCCTATGTGGTGATCTCCTCCACTCTACTACCAACTGTTCGAGTAGGTCACTAAACCGAGCAGTGGAAATCATGACTTGGTGGAGGAAATGCAGAATTATTTTGAAAGATGGGAAGGTGTACATGTAGAGATGATCCAAGTTTGGACTGAAAGCTTTCATTGCCTAGAATCCTGATCTTGTACTATGCGGACACAAAAGGGGAGCTTGTTGTTCAGTCTCTTATCCAAAGGTCCACCAAGGGTTTCCACCAAAGCTGGGAAAGTGACTATGCCACCAAATGAAGCTAAACTATTAAAACGACAGCATAAACCCCTCTAGACAGATTGGTCGCCAGTACATTACTCTTTCCTGCAATATGGAAGACGCGGAAAGTGATCCCAGAGACTGACGATTGAAGAAGGTACCAGGCTTTCACGCATAGAGAACTAACATTTCTACATTCCTGACGCTTGATGTACGCTACTACGGACGAGTTGTCTGCGGTGGTCACGATTTAGCCACCAATTCGGATGGTGGTGCAAATCGGATCTTAGGGGCGTCTGAAGTTATAGAGGGTGCTGGTGCTGTCTCTAGTAGATTAGAAACAGGCAATGGAGAGGTCGCAAGTGAAGTCTCTCAAGGAGAAACAAATTCCATAGCTGAGTTCATTGTCCCCATTATAGACTGTTAAAGATAAGCCGAGAAAGAAGTCGTCCTCAAAGGAGCTGTTTTAAGGGACATGATTTGGTCGATTTTGTCCAGAAGAACACCGGATCGGTAAGGAAATTCATCGCCACATATACAAATTCCTGAAAAATGATGAGATCCATTTTCTATAATTGGGTGATAAGACAGACACGGTCACTGTTGACTAATCTAGGGACAGGTCCTTCAAAATAGAATCTCCAAGATCCCCAGTGACCTCAAGTGGGCTGCAACAAACCACATCTCCCCGGTGAGGATTTGCTGGGCGATGGCCAGACATAATGGTAGAGTTTGAAATTGAAAAATCTCCTAATAAAGATAAAACTGTGTGCTGGTAAGTCGGGGATGTGTAGCTACGCATACTGAAGATCGTTGGAGACTGCAAAGTCGTCGGGCCATATGGTATACTTAAACGAAGACAGTAGGTTCCATCTTGAATTATTGTTTCCGAAGAAGTCCCGTTAAGGCAGAAAGGTTGCTTATGAGCCGAAATCATCCGATCCTTTTGCACAACAGAAAGATCCGGGAACTGCAATATGGAGTTAATTATTTTTCGTTGTCTTGACCGTGTCCTTCTGCAGAATGGTGTGTACATATTAAATTAACTGAGCCAGTTTGAATTGGAGGAATTCGATAAAGTCCATGATAGAGAGAAATGTTCCCGGAAACGAAGCCGGTAGCAGTTTCTTAATGGATACACACACATCGTCCTTGATGCCCGGACAATCTAACGAGAAGAGGGCTAGACGAGCTCATACTGCGAATAGGGAGATAATGCACGATATGTTGAAACTCCCTTGGTTTGACCCCTTCCTTCCATGGTTAAGGTGGAGTAGTCCAAAGACTTTCTTCACTGGAGTATCAAACTGCCTCATCTAGTGAATATCAGGTATATAGCAACTTTGAACTAACGCTGCTTGTAAGATTGTTGACGCTGTGCTTTCATGAAGCACTAGAGTAAAAGATCCCATAGGGCGGTGTATGGGCGACACAGCAGTCTAACGTGCTCTTTTTTCAGATCACCAAAATATCACTTCTGTCGGCGTGCGTTCGAGACTCCGGCTTGGCCAGCATGACCATGCGAGAAAGTTTGCCAATAATTTCCCGTGGGTCGATTGTTGTTCCCGGATTTTTTTGGGGGGGTTCCTCCTCCACCTGATACACTGGCCAGACGTATATCCTATCATTTGCCGAAAAATGGCGTTAAAACCCAAAACAGCAATAAGCATAGGGCACACAAAGTAGATACACTGCTTGCCCTGTTTACAATTTGCATGTAGCTACTGCCATGAAGCTGTGTTGCTGGTTCCTCAAATCCTGTGATGCCATCGATGTGATGAGGCTTCCGTAAATCATCCCCGCCTAATCGCCTCATGTGATCCAGAAAACAAATTGTTCTTCCTGTGGTCCAGGAAGACATTGGACGTCTTCAAGGGAACATCCCTGCAGAGGTTAGAAAGCTCCGCAGAGTATTGGTATTAACAACGGAAGCCATTGATCAAATACCGGTCTGGTAATGGAGCTCTAATGCACAAGCCCATATCCGATTTCTCTGAATTGGATCACTACCTTTTACTTTACGGAATGCACGATTCACTAATCTCATTCAAATGTGACACCCTTGGTGGTCGTGGGGGGATAAGTTTAGCCACCAGAAGAAGCAACTTACTCTGAGGTGTTGTCCGCCCTTGGGAGGTACTTAAGATTGACCCCTAAATGGCATGGATAGCATAATAACAGGAGTTAGGTATGCTGGATCCTTAACCGATCTGCGAACCTTGCAAGTCACACCATGTTCTTATCCCACAAGAGCAGTAGTCCTGCCCAACACAGTGTGGGATCAACAACATTATGCGAAAAGACGTGATCGTCCAGTGAAGAGGAAGAGGAAGATGGACCCTTCTTCCTTCCTCTATACTTGCAGACTTTCAGTGAAGTTCCACACCTGCCCAGAATAACTACAACAAATTGGACAGCCATCCATATGTGCATACTCACTATATGCTAGGCAGGCTTTCATATACCCACATATACCTACACTTTGTGACTTTAGAAGCTCTGAAAGATAAACGTGCACACAAATCAAACCAATCTAAATCCAAACAAGGGTAGAAATGCACAAAAATCCCTAACATTTGCAAAAGGAACATAGATAACACTCAAATAAAGCAAGGACTGAGGAGACAAACATTCAATCAACAGAATACGGTAGATGAAATTCCATAAAGACAATTTATGACAAAAACGAATTCAAGCTTTGCTAAATGACATAACACACGTGTAGCATGCACAATGTGCAAGAACAAAAGAGAATGATATTCTGTGTGTTGGCCGTGATTAAGGAGTCAGACTGGGATCATATTTCATTTCTATTCTGGCCATCCAACACTATTTAGGAATAATTAACTTGTACTAGAGACTAACGATCCTTCAAAACGAAAGCAATGGAATAGATACAAATAATGTATCACTGTTATTACAAGACAGGTTTCATATGACATCATTTCAATCTAGTTCTCTTAAAATCTGAACACCTCCTTTATGGTTACATATTCCCATGACAACTCTATGGACGAAATTCATTCCTTAAAAATTCTGATGAAAGGTAGTCCATGTGTTGAATAAAATAATTAAAAACAAAATTATTACAGTGTTGAAAAATGATATCCGGAATTAAAACTATATTTTATGACCCTAATTTATTACATGTAAAATAAATATAATAAGCTGGAGACTGGTTGACCTGTATGATGGTGGACACCCATCGTTAAGGAAGGTATATCTGATTGTAACTAAATCATATGAACAGGGTCATATATTGGCCAACACTATGCAGTCTAGGAAAAGTTTGTGTCCATGCTCAAATGATGCTAATGATGATGATCAAATGTTGAGAATTACCATCAGAATGTCATATTGGGCATCACCAGGTATGTTAAGATCACGAAGCAGCTGAATCATCAAATCAATCCATCTGTCTTTATCGCTGTTTACAACTCTCAGGTCACCAGAATGTAAAACCTTATTTCGAATATCTATCAACTGAAAAATAATTAAATATAAATATATTTATTTCAACGTTAAGATTTATATTTTGATAAATACTTTGCTAATTACTTGATGTGTAACATATCTGCCTTTCTTTAAGAGAAATAATACTGCAAATGTCAGCACAATAAACATTAATATTGAAAGTTTGGAATGCGATGTCTAATATAGTTGGACCACATATTGACAGTGTGCTTGTGTTCTTATTGCATTTGTTTGCTTATTTTCTTGTTTCGCACATTTAATCTTACGTTCAGAACCCGCCTTGAAATAAATGGAATCCCCCCTTCTGCTCACTGGATATCGGGGTCAGTCACTATTTAATAAAATACCCATAATTTCTAACAGATTCGTCTATTTCTAATAATGTATTGATTTGGTCGAAAGATGATACAATCCTTCCAAACATATTGGTTGATTGCTGATCTCGACTAATGAAGAATTCTATTCTGCAATTGAAAACTAGAAATGAGGATCAGAGAAGCTACTTTGAGAAACACGAGAACACATACGATTGTGTAAAATACCTAAACGGCCAAATGTTAATTATGTATTTAACGTATGATAACCTGAACAGTGTAAGTAGCCAAAAGGCACATGACACTACAAATTAATCTTCCCCCTAAACATAAAACAAATCAAATGGTATATACGAACTGATGCATTTAATTTAATCTTATTGCCAAAGCAAAAATAGCTTTTATTTTTGGAAATAGCATTCAACAAAATGCATCAATATATACAAGTTTTACAGAAATTCTAAGTCTAAATGACACTGTCACCTTTTGCTACTTACCTCGACGGATTTTCAATTATGATAGACTTCTGAATGAACGGTTAAACATTATACAAAATATGAATAAACTAATCAATTAAAATCAATAATCATCAAACAGCAATTAAATTAGAACAAATATACTATCTTCCTTTCATTCCAGAGAGACAACGCTGTCTCTTAAAGAAGTCTCATATGGCCAATGAGAAGGGGACTAATAAATTAATGCAAAAAAAAAAAAAATCAAAAACGGAGTAAACGTTCATATAGCCTGCAATATAAGAATGTTTTATCATTATTTAAATCCATCACAGACTTAGAATCATTAATTTGTTTTGACAAAGTTAAGCAATATTATTTGCAGTCCACACGAAGTCTATGTAATCCTGCCAACCATGATTGGACAAATGACTGACGAATGCTATAATAATGTTATGTAATACACGTACCCAGCATGCGAATTCAGGTGCTTAAGAGTGGAGAATGCACACGAAAATGGAATATTCATACTGCGTTTACAAAGGTGTTCTTCAGAATGACCACAATGAAAAACAGGATTTTAGTTTGTGCACATCGGCGATGCATTTTAACAGATAACATCTGTAATAGAGCTAGTGATAAAGTTATAGTGTTATAGAGAGAGAGAGAGAGAGAGAGAGAGAGAGAGAGAGAGAGAGAGAGATAGAATGAATACAAATCATATAGCGAATAACAGTCCTTTCAAGTGCACTGGATTCAGCAAGGGATCATGTGTCAGGGATTGATTAAGATAACTGCAATAAACTGACAAGGAACAGTGCAAAACTAGTAGCTAACTAGCCTGAGCGCTTTCAACTCTTAAAGAGTCTTTTGCAAAGCAAATACAAAACATAGACAACACAAACAATTAAAACACAAACACCGTCGTGCTTGCAAAATTTTACATGGCTATTTCTACAGGAATTAAACCTTTAAATTTATTATCTTTTAACTAGTTTATTTCAACTTGTTGCAGATGCTTGAAAATATTTGTATGGACCTACATATCGACGAGCCATAACGACATCTGTTGTTTTATGTAAATTTATGCAAGCGCAAATAATATCCCGGATATTTCATTGTCATAGTAGTAATTATAAGATTTTAAGCAAATTTAGAAAAGTATTTAAAGGAAAATGTGTCGGCCGCAAAAAATAATTTCATTTGTGCATGGCTGTCTTTTTCTAGTCTTCTTGGTTTAAACAGCTTGGTTTCAATGTGCTAAGGCAGCGTGTCCAGTAAGATTCCTTTTCTTTCCTGGTTTCGGAACTCCAGTTGGGGTTGTGAGCAATTGCAATAAGTGCTATATCACTGAAAGTGTGGCCAGGGGAGGAGAAGTGTTCTGCGCCGGGCTTCTGTACAGTTTCTTTGTCACCCAATCAGATCTATGAAGGTTGATCCTTTTGTGTAGCTTTTCAGTTTCTCCGACATACTGAAGGCTACAGATCTTACATGTGATGAGATAAATTACATTCTCTATTTTGCACGTTTTGCTTGGACGATGTATGTTTAGTTTTTCTGTAGTCACTGTGCTAGCAAATGTCCTGGTCTCTATCATATGTTGACAGGTTTTGCACCTTTTATCGCCACAAAGACCAGATTGACTAGGGTGGTCTTGATTAATGATTGGCGTTAGCTTCGCCCTGACTAGGATGTCCTTGAGGATTTTTGGTCTCCGGTAGGCTACTACAGGTTTGTTTGGGAGGATTAACTTTAGTGTATCCGACGATTCCACGATTGGCCAATGTTTCCCGATGATCGTACCTACTTTGTGGTTGTCTGTATGGTAGGTTAGGATAAATGGTACCCTATCAACCTTTTCCTTCTTTCCAAATTTTAGTAGGTCATCGCGGTTTGCTTGTTTAGCCCATTGGGTTGCCTCCGCAATCAGGTCTTTGTCGTAGCCTCGGTAAATTAAATGTTTTGATAGCTCTTCATACCTTTTTAGGAATGTTTCATCGTCGGAGCAAATTCTGCGTATCCTCAGTGCGTGGCTATATGGGATGTTTATCATGCAGTGTTTTGGATGACGGTTAGGAGGAGATACTGGTGTATGTCGGTTGGTTTCGAGTAGAGGTCTGTATGGAGTCTGTTTTCTACTAGTCTGGTTGTTGTGTCCAAGTAAACGTGGTTTAAGTTGGAGACTTCTGTCGTGAATGTTATTGAAGGATGGGAGTTGTTTGCAAACGTTTTTTAAATCCATTGTGCTGAATGAGAATGTTTATGCCATCTTTATTAAAGGTAACTGGCTAGTTCGTCATAAGCAATAAAGTTATTTTGAAGTTTGATTTTACTACACACACAAACACGCAACCTATATATATATATATATATATATATATATATATATATATATATATATATATATAATACAAAGCATGGTTAATCCGGTAATCAAGTTTAATTCGTTTGTTTTAAGCCAAAGTGTTGAAATGCACCTACAATTTAGGGAAGAAAAATAAGCTACGAAGTAACCATGTCTCAAGTAAACTAAATTTAAGTATTTCTGGTTGATGGAGTTTGTCTTTGTGCAGCGCATCAGCAGTAGAGAAATGTTTTGTTGTTACAAATACTCTAACACAAAATCGACATGGGCAGCTGTCATTTGCCTTCAGGAAATCCAAGATGTGACATTTTAACTGGTGTGACCATTGAATGTTTTGCACATGATCACAGCAACACAGGTGCAGAAAGTCCATTTTGAATGTTGTGGAGAATTCAACAAGGTCTTCTTGAAAGGTTGAAGAACAGAGCTGTTCAGTATTTAATAAGTCTCAAGCTGAACCCTAATGACACTTGCATGATCTACAAACCATTTAATGACTCAACGTTATATAACAAGCTTTTCTAACATTACAGTCATATGAACCGAAGAAAGGAAGAAATTAAACGAAAACAAAAGAAAACGACAATGAAGACGTTCAACCGGGAATGAGTGAACGTACCTGAATGATATCTACCAAGCAGTCAAATACAACGGTAGGTGGCCAAGAGCTATTGGACGATAGGATACCTACTGTCTTAAATTTTGTCCATTTGTTATGAAAGCAGTTATTTAAACTGTTTTGTCAATTTTGTATCTTCGCCCTATTACAAGTCTAGGCTCTTACATTTAACAAATAATTTATTTCCTTAGAATACCTAGTGAAAAATGAGAGAAAAGAAATTGCGGTTTTACGAATCAAGTCCAAAAATAATCCAAGAATTAAAAAATAGAAGTCCTATCAACAAAAAGTCCTGAATGAAACTGAGTTCGAATCCCGATGAAATACAACATGGAAGACGATGACGTCTGTTGCAACTTTCAAAGTGTAGATGTGTCAACATCTTCTTGTTCAATCACAGAAAATATTATTCCAGCTTTGAATTCCGTATAAATTCTAGTGAATGTCTTTGTCCAATAATTTTATAGAAGCACTTACGTATTTGCAGGGAAAAGAATCACTTGAATTCCATAAAATAAAAATTCAACTCAAACTGGTCCCAACATAACCTAACGTGTCAACTGTTTGGAGCCCGACTGAAAAAGCTATCAACCCAACAGCTATAAGCTAACTAAGACGCAAAACAGATTCCCGAATGAGCGTCAGTCTTCTAGAAAAGATAGAAGTTTGTAACAATAAACACATGTTTCATATCACGTTCTCCATGTATGGCCATGACTTAACTTAATAATTCTTACTCTGAGAAAGAATAAAAATATTAAAAAGTTGTTTACCAAAACTGTCACTGATTCTGAATCAAGGTCAAAAACTAGGTATAGTGTTTCTATTATTAGGTGTCTATCAGTGAAATAAGAAAACAGTCAGGTCAAAGAGAACTAAACTCAATTCTGGACAATTTCAAATCCAGTGAACAAAATTACATTACAATAGCATGTAATAGAATTTTTAAAAAAAATGTACAACTAACAAACAAATAATTAAATTAAATGTACATAACAGCCCACATTCAACAATACTTAAAAACCTGACAGGCAGTCTACGCTATGATGCTTTATATCCCATCCCCTTTGGTAACATTTTTGTGACCAGTTTATTTCAAAGTTGTTCCTACATGTTAGTACAATTAGTCATACAAATGGCAGCCAATCATCAACTATAGAAAAGAAGGCTGATTCCCAGGAACCATTCTGGAAAATTGTCACATTCTGTTGAACGGTTTTGAGCGGATGTTGAAAGTTTTGTTCTCGGTGTTTATTAGCGAACTCATAGCTGATGGCATATCACCATGATCCATATAACCTTAGCAGGTTATAAACGTATTAGGGTTCTCTATTTGAAACGTTAATGCAACTCTGAAAAGCAGTTTTTGAAAAGAAGCTGTTTAAAACCTTTTGTTTCAGTTTATAGAATTCAGATTTGTTGTGGGCTGGTATACATTTGTAGAGACTATATAAGTCATCTAGAGAGTATGTTATCTATCAAGTTTGGGTGAAAATAGCAAGGATAATGTAGGCATGACACATGAGGGTTGCAGAACCATACCATTAAGTCTTAGGCCCTGTAAACTTAAAATTAAATGCAGAATCTTCATGTTTACAGAAGTAAATTATATTTGGTACATGCGGAAATATATTTGGTATAAATGTTTCAGAAAAAGTATACCTACGCCCTGCCGTTCAGAGGCAAGGCGAAAGGAAAGCACGAGCAATTATTTTATTTTACTTTGTGTACATTTGAAATTCAGTTGAACGTTTACAGTTACTTACATCAGATAGTATCTGTGTATTAGGGAGATGTTTACGAAACCAATTGCAGTATTTCAGAAGTGAGAATATCGCTGGTGCATCAAGATCCATGGGCATTGTTGTTGCTCTGTCTTGGTCTTTTGGCATGAATACTTTGGCAACATGATAGCACTCAGTTGGCCACATGCTTATGTCTACATTTTTTCAACAGATAGCTGGGTTATATGGTTCATTATGAACAGCAAGAATCTGTTGGAGCCATTTGTTACATATGTTGCTCTTGCAGTTTATGTACCAAGTTCCATGTCTTAGATTTATATTCTTTGATGAGCAAGTTCCACATTGATTCCCAGAAGTTGAACCAGAAGGGTACATGCTGGAGACATTTTTTGCGATGTTGCAATGCAGATTTTTAACCTCATTATCTATGCAGTCATGTAGAGCTTCCTCCACGATAATCAAGGACTGGCTACATTTGATCCAGTTTTTGTATTGTCCATCGCTGAATCTGGCTGGTGTATTGATGACTTTATAGTCCCTGCAAGAACAGTAAGATAATGATATATGCTACATATGAACAAACCCTGCATTCTGTCCTACATACACGATCAAGGACTAAATTCCAAAGGAACGTGATTTCTGATAACTATGAATTTAAGCCTGCAACACTAAAAAACTGGCAGCAATAATTTAAGTTATTATTGGAAGCAACTCACCCACCCCACCCCCCATTTCAAAATGGTATGTAAAGACCATGCAAAAAGAACAGTCGTCTCAGTGTGTATCTTGGACTTTTGGGGTGGAGGAGAAAGGACGGTACATCTTAGAAACAACAGAAAGCTAAATTCACTGCAATAGATTTTATGAAACAAAGTAAATCAAGAATTTATATTTCGCCTTTATTAATGAAAATTGTGCGTATCAGAAATAGAATTTTATACTATGGCCGTGAGGCGTATATTATTGAAAAATAACGTGATTTGATTTATTTGGGATGTTTCGGGTTGAGGAGAAAGGACAGTGCGTCTTAGAACCAACAGAAAACTAAATATAAAGTGCAGTATATTTTATGCAAATAACGAAACAAAATTTAAGCTATCCATGATCATACCAAGGTCCAATTAAGGCTTTGCCTTGTGCTAAATACTTTTGTCATCTTTGGCTCCAAACAGTTTCCTCCATGGCGCCCAAAAGGGTGCATAACAAGACCCCATAAAATAAAGAAAAAAATCACTAGGACTTATTTTAGTCTCAATCATGTATATTGCAAACTTACTGAGAGAGTATGCTCGTTGCTAAAGAATCATAACACAATCAACAATCAACTGCACTGGCTAACAGAAATGTCTTATTGATTTTGATTACCTTGCGCACAAATCGAGACTACATGATCCACTATCAGTGATAGAAAAAGTAAAGTATAAGAGATGACCTAAACTCTTCAGCAAAACCACCGATGCATTTATTTCTAAAGTAGGGTACATACAGAAAAAAATGTTGACTCAGGTGTTCATAATAAATTCTAGAAATGAATGCTTACTCGAGCTTGACGAATGCAAATCACAATTACACCATGTCATATATTTATTTATTTCTGCATTAAATATTCACCTTACAGCATTATACACTTTAATTCAGTCATTGTTATCAAAATATAGCACGCTACGTATCACGCTTCCTTTTAACAAAAATAACGGTATCTTGAATAGTGGATTTAGTTTAGCGCACAGCAACTTGTAGAAACGTGAAGAATAATAATTTAATTTACAATTCAAGACTGACAATTATGACTTATTTATGGGAAGTAAAACATTGATGTATTAGAACTATGAACCTTGCTTCTGTTATACGATAGAAGAGATATATCTGATCATGTTGTAATAGTATACACCGTATATAGCTTCAGTATGGTTACATGTTCCTCTCCAGTCGCTATATCGAATAGAGCTAATTCAGCTCACAAACGATCGGAAAGATAGCTAAAATTATTGTAAGGCTATCTGAAATTATATCACTCCCACGAGAATAAAATTATTCTTGTAACACGCAAGAGGGTCTAAATGCAGCTAGTAAAACTTCATATCAAAACCAAGCGATAAAAACAATGTCGAAAACATTGTGTTAGCTTGGTTTCAGGTCGTTGTTTCTCCTATATCCAAGGACCCCAAGACAACAGTCGTTGTCAGTTGAATATTTCCTGAACGCGCTAATACCACAAACAAATTTCCTCTAATCAAACTAAGAACTACACATTCAAGAGACTCAACGTTCACGCTGAATGTCTCTTCTAGCTTCATCTTTCTTCGATTTATCAGTGAGCAAATCCTGAGCTGTAGATCGGTATTTCATGAGACTTACTACAATAATGAACCCCAACACATAACACACATAACTATCCTTATCTCAGATTACTAAACACTATATCTGAGTCGGATTTAGCAGATACCTCGGCCCACTCATTACCCTTTATTATAAAGGGATTTTCAGACATCTAAGCCATTTATGTTTTATCTGTAAAATACTTGTGATAAACGATTAGTGACAATCTTTGTATCATATGTTGACGGTTCCACTATTTATAATGTTTATAACCATTACAAATTAATCACATGAACTTTTACCCACTCGGTTGATATTGGGTAACATCAGACGCTATTAGTATTTGAAGAATAAAATGAGATTATAAGAATCACTGAAACAATTTCATAATCAACATAGTTACAGTTAGTAAGCCGTTCTGTACAATATTTTAGCTTATGTGTGTTGTTGTAACGCGGATAAACACCATGTTTGTCAATATCACTGTTAATTTTTTTCAGCCCATCTGCAGGGTGAATTTTCATACGGTCTAAAGCAGATGATGCATACATATAATTAGATCATGGCCTGCGCTTGTATTTAAAGTGCATGATGGGAAGCATTTGCAACACCAACCTCAACAAACATTGATAATTTCGAAAGTGTATACGTTGCCACAACAGTGCACTGAGACCCTACGACGCTGTATGGACTACAATACAGTATAGGCCAGGCACATAAAACGAATCCCATCAGAATGTTTTGAATGAAAGCAGAACCCGTTTTGAACAAGTATAATCCGTATCCATCACTTTCTGAACTTCGAACCAATTATATATTGAATAGAATAGGCCAGGTCCTCGTGATTTGATTTAGAACATTGAATAGCATTTTGTAATGTTTCTTTAGTTTCCTATTCGTTGTAAATTTTCAAGCGCCTACATTTTTTCTTTAACTGAAAACATAGTGAAATAGTTTTCAGATAAACTGCAGGCTACGAAAACATATTCTTAAAAAGAGACAGTCGCAAAATAATTATCCTATACTTACATTTCCTTTACCTCCTGACAGTGACGCCATGTTTGAAAAGCAAACCGTAAAAAGAGGCCTGGAGAAATTCTGTCTTCTGAAATCTTACATTTTCGGTAATTGCAATACTGTGCAACGAATCCCGATATCGTCCGTACGAAAGAAACTTTACACCTTAAATGTGTAATCCTCTTAATTTGGGCATGATATAGCACATTTTCTGTTATAAATCTGTACAAATGTCAGTGTTCCCTGAAAGTTGGGTACTCTAAACCGTCGAGATATATACAGAGAAATAAAATCAAATAAATCAATCGGCACAGACACACGGTGGCCCAGTGGTTAGAGCGTCCGCTTCGGATGCGTTAAGTCGTGGGTTCAAACCCCGGCCGAGTCATACCAAAGACTTATAAAAATGGTACTAACAGCTGCCTCGCTAGGCGCTCAGCATTAAGAGGCTAGTGTTAAGACTGGTCAGCCTGGTGTCAGGATAATTAATGTGACTGGGTGGTACATCATGCTACATGTCTGCGGCATCATGCCCTAGTGCTAGACATCACTATAAACTGCCACACTGCAGACATCGTAAGAATATGACTGAAACATTGTTAAAGCTACGTTAAAAATCCAAATGACACACACATGGCCCAGAAATATCGTGCATTTAACCTTCATATGAAATGTACCTATTGTTAATAACATCAGTTTTGAATACATTACTGAAGGAACATGGCGAAATGGATTTGACATTTTATGGGACCATGTATATTTAAATTTGGTGGGCACTGCGCCCGGAAGGTTGGGAAATTTTGACCGCAATTTCCTGAAGAGGCTGCTTTCACACACACACACACACACACACACACACACACACACACACACACACACACACACACGAGTTCATAACCATCACTAGGGCGACATATGACACAGAGCAGCATTAGGATGACAGAATGACGTCATGTTGTGTCGCGTAACTGTAGCACATATTTGTATATGAATTCATCAAATTAAAATATATTTCTTATTATCAATCAGCGATATTCATGTTTGAAACAACAAAGCTTATTTTTAAACGAAAACACATTTGTCGCCTTTATACTGCGTCGCCATAATGCTTATATACAATTGTGACAGTCAAAGCATCCTTTTGGCGACCGAATCGTCACATATATTCAGTCAAATCCAGCATTAAGGTGTAAGTGTTATAAGGCTTCTATTGCATGCCAAACAAAACAGGAAAATCTACGTATCTTTTAAGATGATCAGAATCATAAATATATGCCTTTTTAAAACTGCATTACAACGTATGCACATCGATTTGCAAAAGTTTGAATGTTTAAATTTTTTAAAGTGTCATAGGGAGCCGTGTAGATGGAAGACAGAAGCTGCACTCTGAGTTTTAAGCCATAATAATTATTTAACTCCTTCAGGAGGCGTGGTATATTTAGGACCCATGAATAAATAAATTAAATTTTGCCCTCTCCCATTCCCCTTATTGAAGTGACCCAAATGTGATATTTGCTTGAAAAGGCTGAATAACAGGTATATGAAAATACTGAAGCGAAATGTATTCATCATTCGCTCTACGCTAGTAAAATTTAATTTTATATTATGCTCAAACGAATTGATAGCAATATGTATCACAGACTGGAATAGCAGGGTTCGTTTAACTGTATCCTGCGCGATAATGACATGTTTACCGTTTTAGTCCTACTGTTTTTTCTTGGGGGTGGGGGGTGGGGTGTTGTTGCTGTTTTTGGTTTTGCACATTCGCACAGAAAACATAAATGTAGCAGGCTAATAAAGGAATCAAAGTTTATACGATCCTGAATATTCTATTAATCTAATTTAACTTTAATCAAAGTTGTAATACATGTTAGGCTTCTGATTTTGAGTTTGTGTTTGATTTTTCCTTAAAATACGGAGTCAGGAACTTAGGTATGCAATACCTGCAATAATCCGTTAGCAAGGTATTATTAGGGTAATCTCAAAAGGTTACAAAATTGAGTTACAGTTGGTTGATCAGTCTCGTCGTATTATTCCGACAAACATCATTTAACTACGCTTGATACTTTCCTCCTGTACCACTAAACTGGCAGTTGTAAGCACAAATACAAACCAAAGAATTCATTGCAATGTTCTGTCTGAAACTAAATCACGGCTGAGTCATATAGGCTGTACTATTTTCTCTTCAAGTCCTAAAGATTAATATGTGGAATATTCGACTGTTCCGCTAAATAAATCTTCTTGACGTGCAATTTATAACATTATAAATTATTGTGACCATATGCATTCACAATTAGATGTACAAACAACATTTAATGTAAAGTCATTTATATTGTCTTTTCTTTCATTTTTATTGTGCGAGCACCTTTATATACTAGAAACTATTTGCGTCGCACACAGATCTTCAGTAAGAGATAACATTGCTTCATCAGCAAGTCACGCAAATTAGTAAATTGATAGATTGGTATTTTTATGGTACCGTCTTTAAAATTATATACTTGTTCAGAGGCTTAGGTTGTGTGTGTGTGTGTGTGTGTGTGTGTGTCTGTGTGTCTGTGTGTATGTGTGTGTGTGTTGTCACAAAATCAAGGACTTAATATGAAGAAATATGAAGATGGCCGCTATCGCCTAACCGGCTTGAGGCAGCTGTTTCGTGTTTTGTACCGTTTTTCATGATATATGTGCTTGTTGTCTGTCTTCGTCTACGTTATTGTGTTCATCATGCATTGGCTGTCCTGTTCGTATGTGTTTCTTCATCTCCTTGATTTGGAAGCGAGAACAATTAGACTTTTTCTCAGCTGTCTTGCTCCACTGCTACAACGTCCTTTGTTGTTGAACAAACCGCCATTACGTGATGCTCTCCAGCCCACCCATTTACGCTATGATGGACCCTAATTAATTGCTTTAAATGACCACTCCTTGGCTCTCCACACTACTATTGTGCACTAGACTAAACGACCTGGGACTACATTCATCATTACTTAAATGCAAACGGAAGCGAAAAAAGAAACGTTGTTTCAAAGCTGGCCGGCGTAGAACAGGAAGAAGAATTCCAGTTATCTCCCTTTCGCCCTTTCCGACTCAGCAATTTAAAAATTCGGCCGTTAATTTAGATAACCTAATTCAATCCCTATTAAACTGTCAACCTTTGTGTCAACAATCCAAGAGATAACACTGCGTATTGCATTATTCAATGCCTAATCAGTAGGACCACCGAAAAAGCGCACAGAAATAGTTCATTTTATCAACGATCAGAAACATCGAAGTCTTTTTCCTGACAGAAACATGGCTAAAACATCAGGCGATGAACCCAAGTGCGCGTATCTGACACCCACCAGTTACTCCATCAAGTAGTTCCTCCGCTACTCTCGCGGAGGTGGAATTGCTGTCATCGTAAAGAACCCCATGATCAAACGTCTTAACCACACCACAACCTTTAATTTCTACCACACATCGATTGAACTAGTCCAAACCACACTAACAGTTTAACTAAAGTCAATCCATTTTTTCTGCCTCTATCGCCCTCCTATTAGTACAAAAAACAAGCTGACTGAATCTCTCTTTTTGGAGCAGTTTCCGAATCTCCTGGAGTATGGAAATTTGATAGGTGGGAACCTGATTATTCTTCGAGATTTCAAATTTCACTTTGACTGTCCTGGAAACCCATACACATCAAAACTCCTAGATTCCGTTCATGTTTTCAACCTCAAACAGTCAGTTAAACAACCCAACCACAAACATGGTCACATTTTAGATTGGATTCTTCATAGACCTGATGATAATATTCTACGGTCCTGCCTGGTGTCCCACGAACTTGCATCAGATCACCTCTGCATTACATGCCATCTTGACGTATCAGTCCCTAATTATCCACCTTTATTTGCTACTAAGAGAAACCTCCATATGATAAATAGAACCCAACTAATGCATGACATTCAGGCAAACCTAACAATTTGCGTACCTCCTACAGCAGAACAACTCGATAACTGCCTGCGTTAATTGCTTGACAAACATGTCCCAGCAACCAAGTGCAGAGTATCAATTCAAAAGTGTTCTCCGTGGTACAGTAGTGTTAGGAACCAGCTTCGCACTGCTGAAAGAGACCGCCGTAAAGCTGAGAGGCTTTGGCTTTCCACCAAACTCACTATTCATAAGCAAATCTATGAAGCCGCTAAGAAGAACGTCACAAACATAGTCCATGCAGCGAAATCAGCCCACTACAGAACTAAGATTACGGAAAGTCCCTGCTGCAATGAGCTCTTCGAGATTACTAACAAGCTAATGTCAAGGAACAAACGAAGACCACTTCCTACTACTTTCTTTCCAGTCGACCTTCCGGACCTGATTCCAAATTTCAAACCATTAGAGATAAGCTTGACAATACATTTTCAATTGACTCGTCGTCACCATACAGTTGCAATACAGAATTTCAGCGGCAACCGTTAGCAGCATTTGAACCTGTCTCTATGGATTTAGTACGTACAATCGTGATGAAGAGCGCACCAGTCATGTGAACATGATCCAATTCCAACATCACTGCTGCTTGAGTGCTTAGATTCAATATTTCCGTCACTAACTGATGTTATTAATACCTCTCTCTCATCCGAAAAATTCCCATCATTTTTCCAAACTGCCATTGTAAAGCCTCTGCTGAAGAAAACAACACTCGACCATTACGATTTAAAGAACTACTGCCCAGTTTCTAATCTCCCATTCATGTCAAAAATCTTAGAAAAAGTTGTTCTATCCGAACATAGAACACAATTAATTTTACTATATATTCTCTACATTTGTTTCTCAGTACTGAACTTTCCACTGTGTGACAATCAATACAAACCATATGTTAATCTAAAATACCTTCAAAGATGACTTCACAGTGAAATTCTTATCAAAGGTTCACCGGCATTTTGTTGAGAGGCTGGATTGTAAACAAAGAACCAGGCAATGGAACACAGATTTCACTTCCGGATGATCACCAAGGCCTTATTACTCACTATGCACTGTCGCAGAAAACACACAGACAACCACACCATAAGCTCATATTCTCAAGAATAAACAATTACCTTTAAATCCCTACCAAAAATGCACAAATAAAACTCTTCTATCACCACGAAAATGAGAGAGGAAAAACTGTTCTAAAAATAGACTAGAACTACATTCGTGGGTACTGAACTGGAAGTACTAATTGTGACCGGATTCCATCCCAGCTTGTATCTCATCTGAATTCAAACTGTCTTTTTAGCAATGTACAGTCTGCATATCGCCCTTGCCACAGTGCTGAAACTACTCTTCTGAAAGTAGAAAATGGCCTTCTCTCTGGTTTGAATAGCGGAAAGATTACAATCCTCACCCTCCTTGATTTGTCTGCAGCATTTGACACAATAAACCATGATATATTACTTCACCGTCTCCAGCATGTATTTGGCATTCATGATACAGCCCCACTGTGGTTCAGGTCCTACTTGGTCAACAGGACACAAATTGTGTCCGCAAATGGAAAACATTCCAGCCCAGTAGATCTATGTTGTGGTGTTCCACAGGGGTCTGTTCTTGGATCTTTTCTCTTCATTCTATACGCTGAGCTGCTCTCAAGTGTCATTGATCATCATCCAGTGTCGCACCAATTGTACGCTGATGACACCCAAATATACAAATCTAGCCACCCAAATGAAGCTGATGCTACCATCCAGGGCTTACAGAGGTGCATTTCTGATGTAAAATCATACATGACATGTAACAAGCTGCAGATGAATGATGATAAAACTGAAGCCATTCTGATTACAACACAAAGACTTTATCATTTACATCTTTACCTCAAACAATAAATATCAGCAACATCAACATTAAATTCACACAGTCAGTACGAAACCTAGGTGTTACTCTCGACAGTACTCTCACATTGCACCAACATGTCATGAACATATGCAAGGCTGCAAATTTTGAGCTGAGACGCATCAGCTCCATTCGCAAAAATCTTTCAGTTGATGCAACTAAAACACTTGTATGTTCCTTAGTACTTTCAAGACTGGACTACTGTAACTCAATTATGTCTGGTTCGTCTCAATATCTACTCTTAAAATTTCAAAACGTTCAAAACGTAACTTCTCGGATCATCCTTAGAGTATCACGATCCCAGCACACCTCCCCCCTGCTCTGTACCCTACACTGGCTATCCATTCTATCCAGAATCAAACACAAAATGTGTTCTCTGTACTACGTTTCACTGACGGGCTCCAGTCCAACATACCTATCCGACCTCACACATGTGTACACACCAGCAAGATACTTACGCTCCTCTTCTGACAATCGTATACTAATTATTCCCACTATGAAAACGAAGTCATTTGGACAACGTTCTTTTGCATACCAGGGCCCAGCAACGTGGAGCGAAGACACAGTGATCTCATTCAAGAGCGCTCTTAAAACTTACCAATTTCGACTGCAAGAACAAGCTTAAAGACCTAATAATGTTTTCTACCTTAAATATTTTCAGCATTTTTTTAAGTTCTCTAGTTTCATGGTGTTTGTTTTTGTAATCATATCATTATATATGTTTTTTTATGCTGTAGGTGTTGTCTAATGTTGTAATGCGCTTAGGGCTTCTAAAGATTAGGCGCTTTACAAAGTCCTCATTATTATTATTATTGTTATATTATTATTATTATTATCATTATTATTATTATTATTATTATTATTATTATTATTATTATTTATTTATTTATTTATTAATTTATTTAATTTCCACGTAGAGGACAAACACCAATATTTTCGGCTAATAAAATACATCAGAAGCCTCTAAGTCTTGTAAAAAAAAACATATCAGCCAATAATACGTTCAAAGTTCCAAGAGCACACAGTTTTTGATATTATTAATGACTGTCTAATGTTTACTATGAAAGTAAGCACAGTTGCATGTTGACTTCTTAGATTTATACACCATGTGTTACTCGTGTTTATTTCTTGCCTTTTATTAACAGGCATAAACATTGTTTGGTTGAACTTTATACCAGAAAAAGAATCAAAATAAATAATGTATTTTAAATTTAGAGAATAGTTTATTAATGACAAATATATGGGAATAGTTTATTAATGACAGATATATGGGAAAGAGGGAAAAAAGTGTTTATCTTCTTTGATATTTTCTTAACACACAGTTTCCATGGCAACACGCAAGTGAACACAAAACTTTATGTCAGGTACTAAATCAAGTCACCTCATACTTTGTACATCCATTATGCAAAGATATTTGGAAGGGAGTTAGGGCAGAAAATGACCCTTATCCTATATAGTCCTTTCCACTTTTCGACAAGGTGTCATTTCTCTATAAAACCTCATTCCGTTGGTAGCCTCAGCAATATGGCTTTTATTTCTCACCCATGCCACATATAAACCTAGCTGTTTTGCCAACCGAACCTTTCTTATCTCAGTCTGGTTGTATCCGTCATGATATTTTTGCGTTTGGATTTACTTCTCGAAGTAATGAACCCTTGCTGTCTCCTGCTGTGCCCGGCGGAGTTGTTACAAAATCAAACAACTATACATATATAACAAAAACAAATTCTCCTATGGAGCAAATTAAGGTCTCTCCAACTTTTATAGTACACCATACAAGTTGAGAAACTGTTCTTCTTGGATGTGATGCACACTTCTCTAAAGAAATGTAAATCTAAAGATCAACTACATTTAGAATCAGCCAGTTAGTCTATATTTTAAACATGCATTGGTAAAACTTCCTCGGTGCAAGGTTCAAACTACGACAGAATGGTTGTTCAAAGGCCCGACGTGCGAAATATATTTAATTTAGCAAACATTCATATCAAGACAAAGAACCCAGATGTGCAAATAATTACTTGCCTAAAAACACAGAAGTCCCGGGAAGCGCTACCATACCTCTGCATCACTTACGTCGCGACTAACAATTTGAGGGCTAACAGTTAAATAAAAATTGTATACTGCACAGAGTACTGTTTTTATATGCGCTAGTTTAAACTAATTTGAAGTAGTCTTCGTGAATGATTGTTCCCAAAGTTCGCCAATTCGTACAAATTTTGCTCTTTTCCCGCATTTGCGTCACTGATTAGTACACGTAGCATGTACACAACTACTACCCTGTCTCATACTACTGGCAACAATGAATATCATAGCGAATTGATTCGTGACCATGACAGGTGTTTGTTGATAATGTAAAATAGATCAAACGAGGAATATATATATATATATATATATATATATATATATATATATATATATATATATATACACACACACACACATATACAACCGACCCGCAAACAGTGGTCAAAGTTCAATTGTGAGAAATTTATACTGGGTCAAAGATTGTATTGGGTCGAAAAATGTCAGCGACCTAATGTTTCACGATCGATGTTTCATCTCTTCTTTTTCAGTCGGAAATATTTTGTTTAGAAACTATCCCACTCGCATGAAAAGCAATAATGACCTTATTTCCAATACGTAAGCTCCAAATGTTCTAAAATAGTACTTTTATAGTTGTGAGGGATATATCTGGATATGGTTAAAAAAAGTACATTATTTTGAAGGCCTAGTCTCGCCTTTGTTTCGGTGAAAATAGGTTTTTATCTTTGTCTAATCTTTTCATAAAGAAACACATTGATATTTGTTCTTAAATAATCGTGTATTATGTATAAATATCCATACATAAAAATATTTAAAAGATATATGCTTCTCAATAGTCCAAAATATCACACATATATCTTTCGCAACTGCCCTATCCGGTGAAGTACAGTGAAGGTAGAGCAAAAATTGCGTCATCTTCATACCAATGCGTATTTCTGTGTTTTGTGTGTTAAGGCAAGCTATTATGTCTGTTACGTCTCGTTTATTGAAGAAGAGTGACGCTTTTATTTACACAGTGGTTCAATATTGTATTCTCTATTATCTCTGCCGACCATTTTGAAATTATAGTATTTGTAAAAATTGAGGTCATTCAACCAAGACAAACCCGTTGAAGTCTGCTGCCCGAGCAAGGGGCCAAAGGGTCCGTGCTCCTTATGTATATAATTTTCATATTCAAAACGCATGTTACTATTGTTAATATGCCAGGTACATGTACATTTAGTACACTTTACGCCCTGTATGTCTTACATTTATGATTATGTTAGTGGCTATATATTCTGGTTACTTGTATAAGCTCTACAATGCAGGTGGACCTTGATGTTTACATTTGGTTAAAACATACAATGTACACACCGTTTGCTTCATCCTAAACAATTTTTGGTAGCAAAACGCAGATTTCAGTAAATTTGTGTACGCCGTAGATTACCAATAGGTTTTCAGTAATTTTAGTCAGACTCTATTTGTTTAAAATAGAAGTCAGCACTGGTTGAGGTATAAAACGGGGAAAATATGGAAAGTATAAACGTCGTTAATTGAAATGACTGGTAATTCATGCAAGATGCAGCATATGAAACTTTTTATATCAAAGCATATTGAAGATATTTTAATTGCTATATACTACATTTCGACAAGGTAAATGATCGATTTGAAGCATATCTATTATAGAATTATCCCCTTGTATGTATTATTTGTCCCGTTTCACTCACAAAATGTATATATTCAAGCATGTTCATGAGTCATAATCCCAGAGAAAGTTGTAACAGCATAAACACTCCTTAAAGCAGCATTTAGTAAGGTCACGTGTTATGCGCGAACCTAAGAAGTACAGACAATACGCTAAATGGTCGGCTAGATCGAGTAAAGCGACAAGCAGCAGGGAGGGTGAACCCTACAAATGGGATTCGAGCAAACATATCTAAAACAAAGATTTCACACGAAAAAAATTAAAAAAAAGGTCAATAACGTCAAACTGAACCCTCTAACTTTCCGTGATGAAATCACCGTGGTTAGTTCGCGCTGTTACTTCGGCGTTGACTTCGTGTTTATAAAGTTTTGTGAGTGATCATTTATGTAATCGTACATGCAATTTTTGTTAGCCCACCCTCCCTGCTGCTGTAATTAAACCATTGCATTATAATAATGATCGGTGAAGCTCACTCAGCACGATTAGCTCGAGAGAGACTAGAAGTAATTAAGAAATATCTACCTGTCCGTGATTCTGTTAGGCAACAGTTACAAGAGCGTCAACAAACACAAGAAGAGTTTACGGAATCGGCAGAAGAGTTATTTAAACCTATCACGAAGACTACTGAAGGTATTGTTTCTGTGTTAAAAGAAACGGCGAAAGAAACTAAAAAGATAGCGGAGCGAACTAAAGAAACGAAAAAAATTCTACGAGAACTTCCTGCTGAAATAGCTGCGGCTCAACCAACTGAAGAAACAGATCAAGCGGATGACGACGGTGACGCAGTCACTGAACAAGAACCAGAAGGAGCTCAAGCTAGGATTAAATTGTATGATAAATTTAATGAAGTTTTCACTGACAGCATCGCAAAGTTTAATATACCTAAATTAGCTGAAACTGCCTTTCTATCTTATGATGTACGAAAACAGTTTTTAAAACCTGAGTATGCCGATGAAAGTATAAGTAGCGATAAATGGTACAAATGGATTTTTCGTTTACGTTTTGATGTCGATCAAGCTCGAAATACCGATAAAAGATATGTTGCTTACATTGCAGCTATAAAAAATATGACGTTGCCTTTTCAGAAAATGCAACAACAACAACAACAACAACAAGAACCAGAAGAACCAAAAGAAGAAGAATCAGTATTTGAATTTTTTATACCTGAGTCTGTTAAAACTATCCAAGATCCGCACTATACAGAAACTATTGCAGTAAAATATGAATCCCGAAATAAATATTTAAAGCCTTGATATGTTAAAGAATTTGATCTCGATAATTGGATTAAGGCTATATATCTCGTTTCTAGAAATATCAAAGCCCTAGATGACTTTGGCGATTACGATGAGTTTAAAGAAAATGTAATGAAACGAATAAAATTCTCTGAGGAAAAAAAATCTAAAAAATCAACTGAACCTCGTGAACCAGAGCAACCCCGCAGTGAGCCTCGTGAACCTCAACGAGGCATACTTGGTAGTGTATCATCTTATTTTTCACCGTTTGGTAAGAAAACGGGCAGCGGGCTGCCTCACAATGGAATCACTTGTCCCGACAGCGTCGTAGCTGACGTGGGTAGATTGGAAGTTCTTGTTGGCGGAAAACGAGCTGGTAATAGTTCTCCAGAAATAATTAACGAAATCACATCTATTTGTCAACGATTATTTACCAGCGGCATCATGGATATTAACGATTATAGAGCTCTCATTAATGAAATTACCGATGATTATTATAGCGATTAAACAGTTAAATAATTGATTATAATAGATGATCATACACGCTACTCAACGTAGACCAATTATGGTCAGGGTGGTAAATGGACAATTACCTGTATACGAGACATATTACGGAGATGGATTTGGTGATGTTGTTAAGGGTTTATTTTCGAGAATTGCCCCAAAAGCAATACCGATTGTAAAACAATTAGGCATGAAAGTTACTGATGTTAGTCGTGAAAAAGGCATTAGTACTGTTGGTGACGTTGCTAGTAAAGTATTTTCTACCATCAAGGATAGACTAGCACGATTAATACGACGAAAATCTCAACCCGTAAAATTACCCAGCACTGAAGCGATGCCTGCAAGTGTTAGTAAAGTAATAAATAAAGCTGCAAATCAAAAACTAGCAGCGATGACAGAGTCATTGGCCGAAGAGGGAGAAAAAAATGTCACAGCAAGTCTGATGGCGGGCAGTGGTCTTCGTATTAGACGATGATTAATAACATAACATGTTCAAACGAGTATCTAATCCCGCATTTGATGTGGACGCGCCAGTTCTCAAGGATGAGTCTGTGCGTGATTATCAACATTATTCTTACGATGCTCGAATGCCAAATCAGCGTGGACGAATAGAATTACAAGTTCAAGATACAAGTAGATATTTCTTGCCCGGTGAAGCATTTATTGAAGTAGAAGGTGAAATCGTAAAAACAGATAATACCGAATACGGAGCTGACGTCGCTGTTGGTTTTGTCAACAACGGTATCATGGTGTTGTTTGACAGTGCCACGTACATGATCGACGGAAGAAATATTGAATCAATTCAAAAAGACGTCGACGTTGCCACGACAATACTTGGTCTTGCTAGATACAGCGATGATTATTCAAGATCGGCTGATCCATCTATGATGTTTTACAAGGATACTTCTAATGATCCCGAATATAATCAGTATGAAATAGGACGACCAAGGAACTTTGCTAGAAATGCCGACGCGGACGTGCAAAGTATGATTATCAATGTCAATCCAGATTTCAACTTCGGATTTAGATCACGTCGAGCAATGTTGCAAGGTGGAAATAGAAGATTTTCTTGCGCGATTCCATTATCACACATCTTTGGATTCTGCAGACACGTACGAAAAGTTATTTTTGGTGCCAAGCATACAGTTCTACTTGTTAGGAAATCAACCGACGATGATGCAATATGGCGACCACCCGGTGATGCTGGTAAGGTAAATCTAACAAAACTTTCATTGTGGATGCCAGTAATGACTCCAGCGATAACCGCCGAAGATCGGTTGCTCGCTTTTATGAGTAGAGGCGTCAAGTCAACGTTGTCTTGGCTAACAAGAACCACAGATGCTATTCAAAGTAACGTTAATGGTTTATTTACGTGGCAAATAGCATCACAACAAGGTATCTTTGCACCGCGACATATATTCGTTGCGCTTCAAGATACTCGACGAGTAAATGATCAAACGCGTAGTTTAATGATATTTGACAAACTCTGTGTTTCCGAGGTGTCGCTGCGAATAAACGGTCATCAAGAACCATCCGAGGATATTTTGTTAAATTTTAATCAAAATCATGTAGCGCGTGCGTATCATCGATTGATGTCATTATGGGGCGTGATCAAAATGTTGATACTGGTTTACAAATATCACAGTTAGATTTTACAACGCTGTATCCGATTTATTACTTTTCACTGGAACATATGGATTTGTTTAGACAATCCGTCGTTGATATTCACTTTCGAGCTCGTGTAACAGAATTACCTGTTGTTGCAGTTGGTCCACCAGTTCAACATGGTAGTTACAGAGCAATCGCCGTTATATTATCCGATAAAGCAATGTTACTTGAAGGTGCTGGTGGTCGCATGAGAGTCGTTGATGCTCCGTAGAGAACATGCAAGCGCTGATTTAAATCAGTATTTAGAAATCAAATATATATCATAAATGTCATATCATCATGTTAGTGTCAGTCTGACCCCGGGTCAGATTAAACGACTACAATCATCGTCGGCATCACGATGCGGAACAAAAATATCATTAAAACACGATCAAATGTCCGGTGCAAATAAATTATCGTTGACCGAACGTCAGTTTAAGAGATTCAACGAAGCTAAACACGCCAATAAAGGAATACGATTAAATCTTTCCGTGGGCGCCATCAAGGATGCTATTAAAACCGGAGGAATATTTCCGCTTCTCACAGCTATCCCAGCTTTGATAGCCGCTGCCGCTCCAGCTGTTGCAAAAGCTGCTGAGTTAGGTGCAGTTGGGACAGCTGCTGGAATGGCTCTAAAGAAAGCAACAGGAAAAGGATTTAAAAAAAAGGAAACGAAAAGGTCACGGTCTGAGACTTCCAGGGTCTCGACCAAACAACGTTTTTGGACGCGGATTAAGAATTCCAGGGACTCAACGATGACGCCGTTGACGGCTTCGCCGTTGACGATAGTTCCACTATCGAATTTTGATCTCATCAACGCCGCTAATCAGTTAAATATAAAGAATTTTAGAGGTGTTTTTATGCGTGATCAATTACCGAAAAATCTGGCACTGTCCGAAACAGGTATTATCAATCTTGATTCATCAACGGGGCCAGGTACTCATTGGGTCGCATATGCTATTGATCCTCGTGGAATTATTTAATTTGATTCGTATGGGTTGGCGCCGCCAAAAGAATTTTTAAAATACGTCGGCAGATTTCAAAATATTCTAATCTGGTATTCAACGTTACCAACACAAACATTAACGGATCCACCAATATGTGGCCGTGAAGCACTAGCAGTACTCGATGCTGTATCAAGATCAACGAAACCACCTCATAAAGTTGTACATGAATATACATTAAATAATCGCTAATCATATAATGGTAGACATCTACGGAAGACCTGCTGCGGAGCCTGGTTAAAAACAACTCAACATAGATTTATCAGATTACGTTACCAAGGATGACTTTGCTTCGTTGCCGAATTTAACATCCGTAGACGCCAATGAAGTCGTTGTATTTCAAGACCAATTTGGAGTTCTAAAAACGAGTAATCTCAAATGGACTGAAATTCTTCGTAGAGTTCTTGGATCAACCGAAGGTAACATTGCAACGTTTACTAACATCGGAACTATCAGAGATTCATCTGTATCTATTGCGGGAATTCGAGATGAAATTCGAAAAAGTGTTTCTGATCGTTTAAAATCCACCGGGGGTATTATGACCGGCGACATTAACATGAATTCAAACAAAATTGTTGCTCTACGATCACCAGACGGCGACGAAGATGCCGCAACGAAGAAATATGTGGATGATAGCGATACCACGATCAATGATAGAGTAAATACACTTCGACCCGAGTATGACGTTCATGTTGGTGCGTTTAATAATACTCGTAGAAATTTTCAAAAAGTCAATAAAACCGCTGAAGAATTCTTTGGAAGTCCACCAACCGTTGACATAAATTTCAAAGATATAAATACAAAACTCAATGATATTGTCAGCGAAATTCCTAATATCACTGAAAAAAACAATCTGATTAAAATTCCACATAAACAAATTAGCAACATCACGTACACGGTGGCGTCTGAGGTATCAACGTGGACACTGAGCAGTAACAGTCTCGAACATACCACAGAAGTAACTGGATTATACAGGCTGTCCATGTATGGTTTGGAAATTACTGCGGCCACTTCATCATCGCCTAATGTATATCATAATCATCTACTGGTGACGCTAACCAAGGACACCAAAGAAACATTTACGTTGATATCAACGGAAATACCCCCGAGACGTTACTGGTGGTGTCTGGAATTTATCACTGTCTTAGACAACAACTAAAGTATAATGATAGACGTTAACAGATACAGATACGATCAAGTAACAACATGGCAGAATAAATTAAAAACCATCATCGATAATTATACAGCAAAAATAAAGAAATATCGTAGACGTGCAACCGTCGTTGATATCATGGTTTATTCGGTTTCTACGCTAGTTGCTGGAACCGGCGTAGTATTAGCATCGCTAGCGACGATGACAGCGCCGATCGTTGTAACAATCATTGTTTCATCGTCAACCACGATCGCTGGAATATTTAATATAATCGCGAAAAAGATAAATACGTGCACGAATGAAAAATTGAACGAGTACACGATGAAATTACACACAGCAACGACCGCATATTCCAAATTATCATCGCTTATTTCTTCGTCGCTTAATGATGGAATAATATCCGATGAAGAATTCAGTATCGCAATAAAGATATACAATGAAGTATTCAACGTCAGTGACACAGTCACCGTCGTCGTTAATGAAAAAATTCCTGAACAGGATTTAAAACAATAATAGTATAATAATGGCTGAGTCAAGGGAATTACTACTACAGATCGTCACTAATACTGCTCCGGTAAGAACCACAATGATATCAGCGAGCTCGACTTCGCCTGAATTCAGTATTAATTTTCCAACTGCAATTCCAGCTTCCGAGATAGGTCTAGCACAATTTCGTTTTTATTATAGTTGGCCAAATATTAGGTCAAAATCATTCGGTGGACTACAACCGAATAATTCATTAGTATTTGCAAATAAAAACAAACCCGATGGAACTCCTGATTGGCAAGTAGTTAGTATTCCAACGGGTAGTTATCAAATAGAACAGATCAATGAAGAATTCCAACGCAGAATTAAATCCATCACAGGAAAAGAATCAAAGATTGCTATTACCGTCCACGAGCCAACACTGTCTTCAGCCGTTGAAATATTATCACCGGATTACGCTGTGGACATATATCAGTCGTCGATCAGATCAGTATTAGGTTGGCCTGAAGGTGAACCGGTTTATGAAAGTACTGCTGAACCACGTAGAGATGATTTCATAGTATCTGAGTTAAAATACACAATTCCAAAATATTTAACTGATCATGCTGAAGTAGAAATTTATGATACGTATGTTTTAGACACAGACGGAACAAAGTATCCTTCAATCACAACCCCAGATTATGCGTTTCTACTTTATCAATTTTACAAGCTAAAAGATATACGTCCTGAAGCAATTTGAGAGTATTACTTTTATGATGCACCAATTAAAAATATTTCTGCAGCTATCAACTTTGATTATAATCGTAAAATTACTGATTTAGAAAATCTATTTTTGTCGTTATCGCAATTTTACAACGATGATACAAAACAACAAATCATTAAAACAATAACAGATTTAAATCAGATTAGGTCAGATATGTATTTTATCAGTAAAAATTTTACTTTAAATTTCTTCTATGACAATAAAAATATTTATTATATGAGATTTGCAAAATCAGTTCTTGATTATTACAAAATAACTGTAGAACAACTTGAAACATTTGTAATACCTGAATTTGACACTACTGAGTTAAAAAAGAAACTCAGCAACGTTATCAACGATTACTCTCCTAGAGTTCTAGAATCATGGAGAAAGATAGCCCCGCCAGCAAGTATTCTCAGATACAATAACGACCCATATGGTGGTGGCCGTCATGTTGCCCCGGGCATCGTCAACATCACATCAACGATCGCTGTCAATCTAGTATGTGATGTTGTCGACGGCAGTTATCAAGTGGATACTGATAAATCCAATCAGGCCCAGCAGGGATACATTCTTTACTCATTTACCCCTCAAGTCCCTCCGGGTTATTTGATTGTATCAGAACCAATCAACGTTGTTTATCTGAAATGTCACAGTCGTCTCTTATCACGGATAAATTTCAAATTTACTGACCAAAATGGCCACTTGCTCGATCTTAGGTCGGAGTCGCTAAATGTAAACTTGTATGTGAGATCTTAGAGTGATTCCGCAACAATAAACAAAAAAAAAAAAATACCAAATAATTATTTTTTTTTTACTCCGTGATTTTATCCTTGACGTTGTCAGTGACTGTGTCACTAGTGACTGCGTCACCGGGTCAGAAATGAATTATTCTGATGCAACACTATTAGTTTCGCTGTCACTGGTGACGGAGTCACTATGATCAGAGTCACACTCAGTGACTTCGTCACCGTCTTTATCTTTAGCCAGTAATTCTTCAGCATCTTCGTTTATCAACTCCGTCGGTGACGCAGTCATCGCCATGATATTTTTGAGCTGTTTTATACGAGCGTGTACGAGTCGCTTCGTTTCGTATTCGTGAGATAATTCCAACTTAACCCGCTCGATGGCCTGTGATAACGGAACAAATAATTTCACCTGCGTATCAGTGGTTGCCGCCAGCGATCGTAACATCGTCTGCTGAATTATTTTTATAAATCTATAATCGGCGGGTAAAGTATACCTATTTTCTGACCTCCGAAATTGTAATGATTCGAAGTCGCTCATTATTTTTTCAGGATCAAGTTGGTCAGATATTTTCACGCCGTTGTGTTGTAATTTCTTAATAGCTGAAATAATTGATGTGATGTTTTCGTGATTCATTATTTTTTATATTATAAATTATTTGTTTAAATACAAATAGATTTCTGAGTAAATATTTCTGAATAAAAATAAAATATTTGAGAAAATCTGACCAAAGTCACAATTTTGACGTGCATTATACCCCTCAAATTCATAAAATCTGTACAGAATTCATAAAAAAATCTGAATCATAATAAATATTTATAAAAATTCTGAATCAGAATAAATATTTATAAAAAATAAAATATTTTACAGAATCTGTGCAGAATTCGCAAACTGACGGGTGTTATGCCCATCAAATTCATAAAATCTGTACAGAATTTATGAATTCTGCACAAAATTCATAAAAAATCTGAATCAGAATAAAAATTTATAAAAAATAAAATATTTTACAGAATCTGTACAGAATTCGCAAACTGACGGGTATTATACCCCTCAAATTCATGAAATCTGTACAAAATTC